>CM072227.1:30461098-30579920 GCA_036851935.1 Coregonus suidteri
GTGGGAACCAGGGACAGGAAGGGAGAGTCTTCCCACTGGCTGTGGCCAAGGTCAAAGGTTAGGGTTCAGCTCAGCCCTGCTCATCTTAGCCTCATCTCAGGTGTCAATGGGTTTGTGTGTGTGTGCGTGTGTGTGCGTGTGTGTGCGTGTGTTTGAGTGTGTGTGTGCTTGAATGCGTGCGTCTGTCTAACCTTAAAAACAGCCCAGGGACGTGAGCTGTCCACTCTGCCATTTCACCTTGTCTATCCTCTATTTCTGCTATTTTCTATATTTTCGTTCTCTCCTCTCTCTGAGATGTCTTGATTTGAGTTAGTGCCATGCAAAAGCTATCAGCACACATTTGTTTTCCTATCACGTTCCCCTTGTCACTCTCCAGCTCAGAGGCCCCATGCAAATACATGCTGCCATGTCAATCTCACACTCTGACTCTTTCCTTCCTGCACCAGCTCACTTCAATGTAATTCAGTCTCCCATTTGCGTGCATAGGCTGCACTTTACATTAAACAAATACAGATATTTCCATGAAACCACTGCAATACATCCTCTTTCTCTTTGTCTCTCCCTATTTGCTATATCTTTAACCAAAGCCTAAAGGAGTGTGTCCACGGGCGTGGAAGGAAGCTAAATTAATTTCACTGCCTAAAAATAGTAAATTACCCATTGCTGGCTCTAACAGCCACCCAATCAGTTTGCTGCCTGTTCTTAGTAAACTGATTGAGATTTTACTGATGTTTGACCAAATACAATACTATTTTTCAGAGAACAAGTTAACTACTGACTTTCAGCATGCATATATGTACTGCATTGACTCAGATGACAGATGATTGGTTAAAATAAATGAATAATAAGATGACATTTGGAGCTGTATTGTTAGATTTCAGCGCAGACTTTGATGTTATTCATCATAAATTGTTATTGAAGAAACACATTTGCTATGGCTTTACATCACCTGTCATCACAAGGTTGGAGAGTTATTTACCTAACAGAACCAAGAGAGTGTTCTTCAATAGAAGCTTCTCTAACATCAAATACTGTATGTACAGTGCAGTGTCCCTCAGGGCAGTTGCCTTGGGCCTTTAATTTTCTCAATTTTTTACAAATGATTTGCCACTGTTCTTACACAAAGCTAGAATGACTAAATGTGCGGATGATTCGACACTCTACATGTTCATGCTCAACTCCTAGGTATAACATTGGATGGTCAATTATCATGGTCAAGTCATATTCAAAATCATGGTCAAGTTGTGAAGATGGGGAGGGGTATGTCTGTCATAAAAATATGTTTTGTATTTTTGACACAAAAATCAACTGTACTAGTTGTTCAGGGTCTGGTCTTATCCCATCTTGATTACTGTCCGGTAATATGGTATGGTCCAGCAAAGAAAGACCTAGCAAAGCTGCAGCTGGCTCAAAACAGAACAGCACACCTTGCTCTTAACTGCACATACAGAACTAACATCAACAACATGCATGCCAGTCTTTCCTGGTTGAGGGTTGATGTCAATGACCAAAAGTGCCCTCTTTGGCCTCATGGGTGGAATGTTATTAATATTTTTCATAATTTCATAATTAATAACTAACAAAAATTAAACTGATGAAAATCCGGTGTTTCTATGTTAAACAGTTTTGTTATATTTCAGTCTTCGGTGATGTGTATATAAAGTGTAGTATTGGGATGCAAACTCAAAATTAAATACATTTCAGCTCTATATCTGACATGGTACAGGTGTCTTCATTTTTAAAGCCCATAACCGTGTGTGAGGTGTATACTTTGTTAAGGACTACCAAGAATCACTCTGTTTTAGCCCACAGCAGAAAATATTTTGAACTGCTTCTCTTCTAGTTTTTATGAGAAACATTACTGTGATGAAAATTCCAGATTGTCTGCATAATCAAATAACATTAAGCTCAGACACCCATACATTCCCCACAAGACATGCCACCAGGGGTCTCTTCACAGTCCCCAAGTCCAAAACGAATTCACGGCAACGCACAGTATTATACAGAGCCATGATCACATGGAACTCCTATCCATCTCCAATTACTCACGCAAACAGCAAAATTACCTTTAAAAAACAGATTAAACAACATCTCATGGAACGGCGGGGACTGTGAGGGGACACACACAAACACACAGACATACACTAACACACACATTATTTCTGTTGTTGTATTATTTATATTGTTTTTCTGTTGTATTGTTTGTGTATCATTGTATTTAAAATTAGTGTGACTGTCCTTGTCTATCAGTGTATCAGTGTTTTGTTACTTCTCGTGTTTAGTTTTTTATGGACCCCAGGAAGACTAGCTGATGCTTCTGCAAAAGCTAATGGGGATCAAATAAACTAATACATATACAGTGGGGAAAGAAAGTATTTAGTCAGCCACCAATTGTGCAAGTTCTCCCACTTAAAAAGATGAGAGAGGCCTGTAATATTCGTCATAGGTACACGTCAACTATGACAGACAAATTGAGATTTTTTTTTCCTGAAAATCACATTGTAGGATTTTTAATGAATTTATTTGCAAATTATGGTGGAAAATAAGTATTTTGGTCACCTACAAACAAGCAAGATTTCTGACTCTCACAGACCAGTAACTTCTTCTTTAAGAGGCTCCTCTGTCCTCCACTCGTTACCTGTATTAATGGCACCTGTTTGAACTTGTTATCAGTATAAAAGACACCTGTCCACAACCTCAAACAGTCACACTCCAAACTCCACTATGGCCAAGACCAAAGAGCTGTCAAAGGACACCAGAAACAAAATTGTAGACCTGCACCAGGCTGGGAAGACTGAATCTGCAATAGGTAAGCAGCTTGGTTTGAAGAAATCAACTGTGGGAGCAATTATTAGGAAATGGAAGACATACAAGACCACTGATAATCTCCCTCGATCTGGGGCTCCACGCAAGATCTCACCCCGTGGTGTCAAAATGATCACAAGAACGGTGAGCAAAAATCCCAGAAACACACGGGGGGACCTAGTGAATGACCTGCAGAGAGCTGGGACCAAAGTAACAAAGCCTACCATCAGTAACACACAACGCCGCCAGGGACTCAAATCCTGCAGTGCCAGACGTGTCCCCCTGCTTAAGCCAGTACATGTCCAGGCCCGTCTGAAGTTTGCTAGAGTGCATTTGGATGATCCAGAAGAGGATTGGGAGAATGTCATATGGTCAGATGAAACCAAAATATAACTTTTTGGTAAAAACTCAACTCGTCGTGTTTGGAGGACAAAGAATGCTGAGTTGCATCCAAAGAACACCATACCTACTGTGAACAGTGGGGTGGAAGTGGTCAGGTCATGCTTTGGGGCAGTGCTTGTGCCACTCCTGGTTCGAAAGGCTCTGTCGCCAGGACGACTCATGATTGGCCCAGTGTCCAGGGTAGGGGAAATGGCCGGCAGGGATGTAGCTCAGTTGATAGAGCATGGCGTTCAGGGTTGTGGGTTCGATGGGGGGCAGTATAAAAAGATGTATTCACTAACTGTAAGTCGCTCTGGATAAGAGCGTCTGCTAAATGACTAAAATGTAAATGTAAATGTGAAGCATGGGGGTGGAAACATCATGCTTTGGGGCTGTTTTTCTGCAAAGGGACCAGGACGACTGATCCGTGTAAAGGAAAGAATGAATGGGGCCATGTATCTTTCAGCATGACAATGATCCCAAACACACCGCCAGGGCAACGAAGGAGTGGCTTCGTAAGAAGCATTTCAAGGTCTGGAGTGGCCTAGATCTCCAGATCTCAACCCCATAGAAAATCTTTGGAGGGAGTTGAAAGTCCGTGTTGCCCAGCGACAGCCCCAAAAACATCACTGCTCTAGAGGAGATCTGCATGGAGGAATGGGCCAAAATACCAGCAACAGTGTGTGAAAACCTTGTGAAGACTTACAGAAAACGTTTGACCTCTGTCATTGCCAACAAAGGGTATATAACAAAGTATTGAGAAACTTTTGTTATTGACCAAATACTTATTTTCCACCATAATTTGCAAATAAATTCATTAAAAATCCTACAATGTGATTTTCTGGATTTTTTTTTCTCATTTTGTCTGTCATAGATTGTGACTGTTTGAGGTTGTGGACAGGTGTCTATTATACTGATAACAAGTTCAAACAGGTGCCATTAATACAGGTAACGAGTGGAGGACATAGGAGCCTCTTAAAGAAGAAGTTACAGGTCTATGAGAGCCAGAAATCTTGCTTGTTTGTAGGTGACCAAATACTTATTTTCCACCATAATCTGCAAATAAATTCATAAAAATCCCTAAATGTTGATTTTCTGAAGAAAAAAAATCTCAATTTGTCTGTCATAGTTGACGTGTACCTATGATGAAAATTACAGGCCTCTCTCATCTTTTTAAGTGGGAGAACTTGCACAATCGGTGGCTGACTAAATACTTTTTCCCCCCACTGTATATGTCTCTACCTCCCATACTTTCTCTGTCACTAGGATTTTCATCTAATCTTGTGTCCCTGCTTTCGTATAATTCTCTCTCTGTCTCTCTGTCTCCGTCACGTCTTTATTCTATGTGTCTCCATCTCCCACACTATCTCTTTGTCTCTCTCTGTCTCTCTGTCGCTCCCACATTCTATTCCCATCCAGCCTTATTGTCCTGATAGATGTGGGATTTTGACATCTCTCTTTCTCTCTCATGCCCTCTCTCTGTCACTCTCTCTTTCTCTCTCGTGCCCTCTCTCTCGGTCACAAACACACACACACACACACACACACACACACACACACACTGCTGCCCTCCTGTCACAAGTCCAGCAAGTTCAATGGTCTGGCATCTGACAGACGTTCTTTCAACGGTTACATGTCAATCAGTTTTGACAACCATGATGAATATTTAACCCTGCAGCAGCCAGACTCTATGGTCATGGATTAACCACTAAACCCTGAACTTTATTGCACATTAATCCAGCTACTGAAACCTAAAATATAGTTAGATTTATCTCAGACTAGTCATTATCAGCCAAAAATATACATCCAAATGGCTTAACCCTATTTTTGTCTTGGCATTTTTGTATGCTCAGGAGATCTTGCAATATTTCTTTGCTTATCTCCCAAGTATGTTCCCATGGTGCTGAGTCTCAATGCAGTATGTTATTGGATACAGACATGAATAAAGAGAAAGAGAAAGGCTCTGTATGGTTGCTATACATTCCCCACATTTGGACCTGATGGGTCTGTAACCATGGCGCTGCAGGGATCGTATTTAGGGGTGGTGGGAGTGTCAGTTAGGCCTCTTTAGCAGAGCCAGAGGGAAGAATAGAGAGGGGCTTGGTCATCACCCCCTCCCCCTTTACACACCAGCCCCCAATCTAGGCTCCCTACTATTAGTCTATCTCAAGCTATGACAGAGCTCATCTCACAGTGCTACGATGCAGATTGACATCTCAATGAGAGGACAGCGCCAGTCTTTTACTAGGACCATTTCACGGCTGCAGGCTTTGTCCCCCCGCGCCCCTCTGGGCAGAGCCTCTGTTTTTTGGGGGTTCAGAGGGGTGGGGGGTGACCACAACAGGGTGAAGGGGAGTGCGGGGTGGGGTTGGGGAGGACACCGTCATGCCTCAGTGCCCCTCAATCAGAGTCTGTGTCACTGGTCGCAGAACTGGCTCGCTCCATATACCTTGCCTTTGCATATGAATTGGCCAGCCATTGTCCATTAAACCTGACTGGAAACAAGCAAAAGGAATGGAGGCAAAACTCTTTCTCTCCCTCCTTAATAAACAAATTAATTGGACTATGGGTTTCTAGAAGAACGACCTCTTAGTGCAAATCTCGTTATTTGTACCCAATGGTAAAACATATCCTGTAAAGAAATAGGATGTTTATTGTTTTACCAGAGAGAGATAGCATAGTGCTCGGTCTGTATCTGTGCCTTTGTCTGGCTCCAGATTGAGATTTGGGTATCTTGTCTTGGTGTGGGTGGTAATAGACTCGTTGAAGGCTGACTGGTCTGTGGAGGACACCTTGGTCTCAGAGACGCCATACGCTTTTGTGCTGGTCACTGAGGAAACAGAGCGGTAAAAGAGTGTCTGCTAAAGAGACAGTTTATTTCAGAGAATGTATTAAGCTTATCAGTTGGGGTCAATTCCAATTCCATAAATTGTACAGTCGTGGTCAAAAGTTTTGAGAATGATACAAGTATTGGTCTTCACAAAGTTTGCTGCTTCAGTGTTTTTAGATATTTTTCTCAGATGTGACTATGGTATACTGAAGTATAATTACAAGCATTCCATAAGTGTCAAAGGCTTTTATTGACAATTACATTAAGTTTATGCAAAGAGTCAATATTTGCAGTGTTCAAGACCTCTGCAATCTGCCCTGGCATGCTGTCAATTAACTTCTGGGCCACATCCTGACTGATGGCAGCCCATTCTTTTATAATCAATGCTTGGAGTTTGTCAGGATTTGTGGGTTTTTGTTTGTCCACCCGCCTCTTGCGGATTGACCACAAGTTCTCAATGGGATTAAGGTCTGGGGAGTTTCTTGGCCATGGACCCAAAATATCGATGTTTTGTTCCCCGAGCCACTTAGTTATCACTTTTGCCTTATGGCAAGGTGCTCCATCATGCTGGAAAAGGCATTGTTCGTCACCAAACTGTTCTTGGATGGTTGGGAGAAGTTGCTCTCGGAGGATGTGTTGGTACCATTCTTTATTCATGGCTGTGTTCTTAGGAAAAATTGTGAGTGAGCCCACTCCCTTGGCTGAGAAGCAACCCCACACATGAATGGTCTCAGGATGCTTTACTGTTGGCATGACACAGGACTGATGGTAGTGCTCACCTTGTCTTCTCCGGACAAGCTTTTTTCCGGATGCCCCAAACAATCAGAAAGGGGATTCATCAGAGAAATATATTTTCCCCAGTCCTCAGCAGTCCAATCCCTGTACCTTTTGCAGAATATCAGTCTGTCCCTGATGTTTTTCCTGGAGAGAAGTGGCTTCCTCGCTGCCCTTCTTGACACCAGGCCATCCTCCAAAAGTCTTTGCCTCACTGTGCGTGCAGATGCACTCACACCTGCCTGCTGCCATTCCTGAGCAAGCTCTGCACTGGTGGTGCCCCGATCCCGCAGCTGAATCAACTTTAGGAGACGGTCCTGGCGCTTGCTGGACTTTCTTGGGCGCCCTGAAGCCTTCTTTACAACAATTGAACCTCTCTCCTTGAAGTTCTTGATGATCTGATAAATGGTTGATTTAGGTGCAATCTTACTAGCAGCAATATCCTTGCCCGTGAAGCCCTTTTTGTGCAAAAGCAAGGAACCATGGTTCCTTGCAGGTAACCATGGTTAACAGAGGAAGAACAATGATTTCAAGCACCCTCCTTTTAAAGCTTCCAGTCTGTTATTCTAACTCAATCAACATGACAGAGTGAACACTCTCACCTGTGTTAACGAGACAATCACTGACATGATGTCAGCTGGTCCTTTTGTGGCAGGGCTGAAATGCAGTGGAAACATTTTCATGGCAAAGAGGGACTTTGTAATTAATTGCAATTCATCTGATCACTCTTCATAACATTCTGGAGTATATGCAAATTGCCATCATAAAAACTGAGGCAGCAGACTTTGTGAAAATTAATATTTGTGTCATTCTCAAAACCTTTGACCACGACTGTACATTCCATGGCTAAGAGTAAAAACGGTTCAAATAAAAATCCTATATCATTGTCATCATATATCATTGTACTTAAAAAAAAAAAAGTTTATAAAGGATGATACGAATAAAGGATCAGATGACTGAGTTTATGTGTGGGGTCATATAAGGGACATTTAGGAGTCATGGTGAGAAAATATTTGGTCTATTTTATTGTAGAGTCTAATGCCTAGATTCAATCAGATCAAGCATTACCCGGCGATAGCAGTCACGCGTATAGCGGATGTTTTGGCAGTGTCGGAGGTGGAACTGCGTTGGAGCCGTCAAATCGGTGAGCAGCTGCTCTTGCGATCACTGTCACGAAGCCACACCCGCCCCACTCGAGTTTGAAGTTCAGAACGGGAAAGAGCTACAGTGAGGGAAAAGTATTTGATCCCCTGCTGATTTTGTACGTTTGCCCACTGACAAAGAAATTATCAGTCTATAATTTTAATGGTAGGTTTATTTGAACAGTGAGAGACAGAATAACAGCAAAGAAATCCAGAAAAACGCATGTCAAAAATGTTATAAATTGATTTGCATTTTAATGAGGTGTCACGGATTCAGCCGAGGCTGCTCCTCCTCCTTGCTCGGGCAGGCTTCGGCGTTCGTCATCTCCGGAGTACTAGCTGCTGCCGATCGATATTTTGGTGTTTGTCTTGTTTGGTCTTTATTGTTTACACCTGTTTCCCATTATGTTGTATTGTATTCCCTATATTAACCCCTGTCTCTCATTGGTTATTGTGTGTGATTGTTCTTTGTCATTCCGGCAGTTGCTTTGGTGTTCGGGTTATTGTGTTTTCCTCCCTGTTTGGAGGTTTGTTGTTTTTGTACTTTATTTTACTGTGTTCAGTAAAAGTACGTTGCCAGCCGCTCTGTGTCCTGCGTTTGACTTCGCTGACCGCATACACGTCGCGTGACAGAATCACACACCACGACATGGAGTCAGCAGGAGCGGCGGTGCCAGCTGGATCAATGGAGGAGCGTGTAGCACAACAAGCGGCCATGATCCAGGCTCTCGGCACCGCCATGGAACGGGTGGTGAACACCATGGAGCGATGGGAAAGAGGAGGTTTGCCCACACCTCCTCCGACGATACCACCACCATCAGCTATACCCATCGCTTCACCTCCGGGGTCCAGTGGGATTCGGCTCTCGCTCCCGAGGGCTTATGATGGCACAGCGGCCGGGTGTCAGGGTTTCCTGCTCCAAGTGGAACTCTACCTGGCAACCATCCACCCGGTGCCCTCATCTCCTGTCTGTCCGGCAAGGCGCTGGAGTGGGCCAACGCCGAGTGGGGGGGAATAGACGCCGCTACAGTCAACTATGCAGAGTTCACCCGCCGCTTCAGGGCGGTGTTCGATCATCCCCCAGAGGGGAAGGCGGCGGGTGAGCGTCTGTTCCACCTCAGACAGGGGAAGAGGAGCACGCAGGAGTTCGCACTGGACTTCCGGACTCTGGCTGCCAACGCGGGGTGGAATGAGAGGGCCCTCATCGACCACTACAGGTGTAGCCTGAGGGAGGACGTGCGTCGGGAATTGGCCTGCAGGGACACCAACCTAAGCTGGTGGACATGTCGATTCGCCTAGATACCCTGTTGGCTACCCGCGGACGTCCGGAGTTGGGGCCGTCCATTCCATCCCCCAGCACTTCCGAGCCGAGCCCATGGAGCTCGGGGGTGCTGGTGCTAGGGAGACCAGGAGAGAGACCAGGAGAGAGGCCGTCCCCTGCACCAACTGTGGCCGCAGAGGACACACTGCGGGTCGGTGCTGGGGAGGGTCTCCTAGGAATCGAGGCAGCAGGCAGCGCACTGATGAGTCATTCGAGGTGAGTAAGCACCCAACTCACCCAGAGCTCTCTGTTGCGCATATGTGTATTAAAGTTGTGTTTCCCGAGGTTTCTCCTCACTCCCAGCATAAGGCACTAGTAGATTCAGGCGCAGCTGGGAATTTTATCTATCGCCGGTTCACGTATAAGTTAGGGATTCCTATTGTACCAGTTGATGTGCCCTTCCCCATCCATGCCCTAGATAGCCGCCCTTTGGGGTCGGAATTGATTAGGGAGGTCACAGCGCCACTTAAGATGAAGACGCAGGAGGGCCATGAGGAGATTATACGGTTATATTTGATTGATTCTCCTGCGTTTCCCGTGGTGTTGGGGCTTCCCTGGTTAACATCTCATGACCCCAACATTTCATGGCAACAGAGGGCTCTCAAGGGATGGTCTGATCAGTGTGTGGGGCGGTGTGTAGGTGTTTCCGTAGGGGCAACGACGGTGGAAAGGCCAAACCAAGTTCCCACCATGCACATTCCTCCTGAGTATGCCGATTTGGCACTCGCCTTCTGTAAAAAGAAGGCGACTCAATTACCACCTCGTCGACAGGGGGATTGTGCGATAGACCTCCAGGTAGGCGCTGCGCTTCCTCGTAGTCATGTGTATCCTCTGTCTCAGGAGGAGACGGCGGCTATGGAGACATACGTCACCGAATCTCTGAGACAGGGATACATACGCTCATCCACTTCCCCTGCATCCTCAAGTTTATTTTTTGTGAAGAAGAAGGATAGGGGTTTACGCCCGTGTATTGATTACCGTGGTCTCAATCAGATTACAATCAAATACAGCTATCCTCTCCCCCTGATTGCTAGTATGACGGAGTCATTACACGGGGCGCGATTCTTCACAAAATTGGATCTCAGGAGCGCGTACATCCTGGTGCGCATTAGGGAGGGAGATGAGTGGAAGACAGCATTCAGTACCACCTCGGGTCACTATGAGTACCTCGTCATGCCATACGGTTTAATGAATGCTCCTTCAGTCTTCCAATCGTTTGTGGACGAGATTTTCCGGGATTTGCATGGACAGGGTGCAGTGGTGTATATTGATGACATTCTAATATACTCCACTACACGAGCCGAGCATGTGTCCCTGGTGCGTCGGGTGCTTGGTAGACTGTTGGAGCATGACCTGTATGCGAAGGCGGAAAAATGTCTGTTCTTCCAGGAGTCCATTTCCTTCCTGGGACATCGGTTGTCCGCGTCAGGGGTGGAGATGGAGATTGACTGCGTTTCAGCCGTGCGTAATTGGCAGACTCCCACCACGGTGAAGGAGGTGCAGCGGTTCTTGGGTTTTGCCAATTACTACCGGAGGTTTATCCGGGGCTTTGGACAGGTAGCAGCTCCAATCACCTCCCTGCTAAAGGGGGGCCCGGTGCGTCTGCAGTGGTCGGCTGAGGCGGACAGGGCGTTTAGACATCTGAAGGACCTGTTCACCTCGGCTCCGGTGCTGGCACATCCGGATCCCTCTTTGGCGTTCCAAGTTGAGGTAGATGCGTCCGAGGCGGGGATCGGTGCTATCCTGTCTCAGCGCTCGGGTACGCCACCAAAACTCAGCCCCTGTGCTATCTATTCTAAGAAGCTCAGTCCGGCGGAGCGCAATTATGATGTGGGGGACAGGGAGCTGCTGGCGGTGGTTCAAGCCCTGAAGGTGTGGAGGCATTGGCTTGAGGGGGCTAACCACCCTTTTCTCATTCTGACTGACCATCGTAACCTGGAGTACATCCGGGCAGCGAGGAGACTGAACCCTCGCCAGGCTAGGTGGGCCATGTTTCTTACCAGATTTGTATTTAAGCTCACCTATAGACCAGGGTCACAAAACGCTAAGGCAGACGCCCTGTCCCGACGATATGACACAGAGGAGAGGTCCATTGAGCCCACTCCCATACTTCCGGAGTCTTGTCTGGTTGCACCGGTGGTGTGGGAGGTCAATGCGGACATCGAGCGGGCGTTACGTGCCGACCCTACTCCCCCACAGTGTCCAGAGGGACGGAAGTACGTGCCGCTCGAGGTTCGTGATCGACTGATATATTGGGCTCACACGTCACCCTCCTCTGGTCATCCTGGTATTGGTCGGACAGTGCACTGCCTTAGTGAGAAGTACTGGTGGCCCACTTTAGCTAGGGACGTGAGGGTTTACGTTTCCTCCTGCTCAGTGTGCGCCCAGTGTAAGGCGCCTAGACACCTGCCCAGAGGGAAGTTACAACCCCTACCCGTTCCACAACGGCCGTGGTCTCACCTATCGGTAGATTTTGTCACGGACCTTCCCCCCTCCCAGGGGAACACTACGATCTTGGTCGTTGTGGATCGGTTTTCTAAGGCCTGCCGTCTCATTCCTATGACAGGTCTCCCTACAGCCCTACAAACTGCCGATGCCCTGTTTACTCACGTCTTCCGGCACTACGGGGTGCCTGAGGATATAGTGTCTGATTGGGGTCCCCAGTTCACCTCTAGAGTCTGGAGGGTGTTTATGGAACGTCTGGGGGTCTCGATTAGCCTTACCTCAGGTTTTCACCCTGAGAGTAATGGGCAGGTGGAGAGAGTAAACCAGGATGTGGGTAGGTTTCTGAGGTCCTATTGCCAGGACCGGCAGGCAGTACTGTGGCAACTAAATACAATATCCTTTTAGCCAGCTACATTCGTTCGCAGCGACGCCGTTTTTCAAACAAAGTCATCACCGCAGCCATTGCTAGCTAGCCAACGCTACCAGCTAGCAGTACTATAGCAACTAAATACAATATAATTTTAGCCAGCTACATTCGTTCGCAGCGACGCCGTTTTTCAAACAAAGTCAACACAGCAGCCATTGCTAGCTAGCCAACACTACCAGCTAGCAGTACTGTAGCAGTACTGTAGCAGCTAAATACAATATCGTTGTGCTAGCTAGCCAACGTTTAATTATTGCTGCGTCATGAAAGGAACTAGACACGGACACGAATTATCTGTTTAGTGTGTTAACACACTATTGGTAGTTTGTTGTAACCAAGTATTGGTGCTAAACCGTGTGTTATTGGATGCTAGCATGCTAGTTAGCTATGGCGTCATAGTTAGCTAGCTGAATAAAGTAAGTTGAGTCTATTCCTTGAAACATTGAACCGCTGTGGTTTACAACAATTCTAATTTCTAAAGTGGAAGTTGGGAGAGTTTTATTCGGGTGTTTCAGTGAAAAAGCAATTATAGTCTCTGAGGTGGAAGTTGGGAGAGTTATATTTGGGAGTTGTGGTGAGGGAGGCCCCGCTCTCTCCTTTCCCTGATGTTTAGTTCATTTCATTCCGATCTCCTCTGCATTATTGTAGCCATTTGCTACAGCCTGTCGGCTATGCCTCTGCCTATCCCTGTTCTCTCCTCTCCGCACAGGCTACACAAACGCCTCGCACCGCGTGGCTGCTGCCTCTCTAACCTGGTGGTCCCTGCACGCACCACACACCTGGAGTTCCAGGTCTCAGGCAGCCTCTGGAACTGCCGTTCTGCTGCCAACAAGGCTGACTTCATCCCAGCCTATGCTACCCTCCAGTCCCTCGACTTCCTGGCGCTGACGGAAACATGGATTACCACTGAAAACACTGCTACTCCTACTGCTCTCTCCTCGTCTGACCATGTGTTCTCGCATACCCGAGAGCATCTGGTCAGAGGGGTGGTGGCACAGGAATCCTCATCTCTCCCAAGTGGACATTCTCAATTTTTCCCCTAACCCATCTGTCTATCTCCTCATTTGAATTCCATGCTGTCACAGTCACTAGCCCATTTAAGCTTAATATCCTTGTCATCTATCGCCCTCCAGGTTCCCTTGGAGAGTTCATCAATGAGCTTGACGCCTTGATAAGCTCCTTTCCTGAGGATGGCTCACCCCTCACAGTTTTGGGGGATTTCAACCTCCCTTCGTCTACATTTGACTCATTTCTCTCTGCCTCCTTCTTTCCACTCCTCTCCTCTTTTGACCTCACCCTCTCACCGTCCCCCCCTACTCACAAGGCAGGCAATACGCTTGACCTCATCTTTACTAGATGCTGCTCTTCTACTAATCTCACTGCAACTCCCCTCCATGTCTCCGACCACTACTTTGTATCCTTTTCTCTCTCGCTCTCCTCCAACACTACTCACTCTGCCCCTACACAGATGGTAATGCGCCGCCGCAAATGCGCTCGCAACTCTCCCACTACTCTCCGCTCTTCCATCCTATCATCCCTTCCGTCTTCAAGAGAGCCCCCCCCCCCCCTCCCTTCTCTGTGGATGAACCTCGATCCCTCTGAAGGTTGACAACTACAGATCCAGTATCCCTTCTTTCTTTTCTGCTGGTCCTGCTCTATTGAGCGTGCCCTCTTAGCCAACTTCTCTCTCCCCTCTCTCTCAGAATGAAATCTCTTGACTCCAAACCAGCAGGTTTCAGGAACTGGTCATTGAACTGAGACTGCTCTTCTCTGTGTCACAGACCATCTCCACACCTGCTCCCCTAGCTCACTCTCTGATCAACTGCTCCTTGTCCTTCTAGACCTGTCTGCTGCCTTTGATACTGTGAACCCTTCAGAAAACCTCCTCTCCACCCCTCCGAGCTCAACATCTCCGGACGCGGCTCACTCTTGGATTGCGTCCTACCTGACCAGTCGCTCCTACCACTCTGGCGTGGCGAGAATGTCTCCGCACCACGTGCTCTCACCACTGGTGTCCCCCAGGAGACTCAGTTCTCTGTGTCACAGAGGCTCTCCTATTCTCGCTATACACCAAGTCACTTGGCTCTGTCTTGTCCTCACTAGGCCTCTCCTGCTGCCTTACGCTGACGATACACAACTAATCTTCTCCTTTCCCCCTTCTGATAACCGGCGCGGCTCACTCTTGGATTGCGTCTGGCCTGACATATCAGTATGGATGACGGATCACCACCTCAGTGCGTGAACCTTGGCAAGACGGAGCTGCTCTTCCTCCCGGGTGAAGGACTGCCCGTTCCATGATCTAGCCATCACGGTTGACAACTCCGTTGTTACACCCAGAGTGTGACTTGCCTGGCGTGACCCTGGACAACATGGCCTGTCGTTCTCCGCTAACATCAAGGCGGTGACCCGATCCTGCAGGTTCATGCTCTACAACATTCGGAGAGTTCCCCCTCTGCCTTACACAGGAAGTGGCACAGGTCCTAATCAGGCATGTCTGGCAGACTCCCGTATGGATTACTGCAACTCGCTGACGGAGCTGGCTGGGCTCCCTGCCTGTGCCATTAAACCCCTACAACTCATTCCATGATGCCGCAGCCCGTCTGGTGTTCAACCTTCCCAAGTTCTCTCACGTCACCCCGCTCCTCCGCACACTCCACTGGCTTCCAGTTGAGGCTCGCATCTGTTACAAGACCATGGTGCTTGCCTATGGAGCCGTGAGGGGAACGGCACCTCCGTACATTCGGGCTCTGATCAGTCCCTACACCCAAACGAGGGCACTGCGTTCATCCACCTCTGGCCTGCTGGCTCCCCTTCCTTTGCGGAAGCATAGTTCCCGCTCAGCCCAGTCAAAACTGTTCGCTGCTCTGGCACCCCAATGGTGGAATAAGCTCCCTCACGACGCCAGGACAGCGGAGTCACTCACCACCTTCCGGAGACATTTGAAACCCCACCTCTTTAAGGAATACCTGGGATAGGATAAAGTAATCCTTCTACCCCCCCCAAAAAAAAAAAAATAAAAATAAAAAAAATTGTAAAGTGGTTATCCCACTGGCTATAGGGTGAATGCACCAATTTGTAAGTCGCTCTGGATAAGAGCGTCTGCTAAATGACGTAAATGTAAATATAATGTAAATGAGTGGTCGGGGTATATCCCGTGGGCAGAGATAGCCCAAAACTCACTCCGCCACTCCTCCATTAATCTTACGCCTTTTCAGTGTGTGCTGGGTTATCAGCCGGTCCTGGCACCCTGGCATCAGAGCCAGAACGAAGCCCCTGCAGTGGATGAGTGGTTTCGGCGCTCGGAGGAAACATGGAACGCTGCACATGTCCATCTGCAGCGGGCTATCAGGCGGCAAAAGGCGAGCGCCGATCGCCACCGCAGTGAGGCTCCGGTGTATGCACCGGGAGATCGGGTCTGGCTCTCGACCCGAAACCTGCCCCTTCGCCTGCCCTGCTGGAAGCTGGGTCGGCGGTTTGTGGGGCCATTTAAAGTCCTGAGGAGATTGAACGAGGTATGTTATAGGTTACAACTGCCCATTAATTACCGCATTAACCCCTCGTTCCATGTGTCTCTCCTCAGGCCGGTGGTAGCTGGTCCACTCCAGGAGAATGAGGTACGAGAGGCTCCTCCGCCCCCACTAGACATCGAGGGGGCTCCGGCGTACTCAGTCCTTTCCATCTTGGATTCGAGGCGTCGGATGGGGGGTCTGCAGTATCTCGTGGAGTGGGAGGGGTACGGTCCGGAGGAACGGTGCTGGGTCCCTAGGAGGGACATCCTAGATCCCTCCCTATTGAGGGATTTCCACCGGAGTCATCCGACTCGCCCTGCTCCGCGTCCTCCTGGCCGTCCCTGAGGCCGGGGTCGGCACACGGCTGGAGCCGCGCATCAAGGGGGGGTACTGTCACGGATTCAGCCGAGGCTGCTCCTCCTCCTTGCTCGGGCAGGCTTCGGCGTTCGTCATCCCCGGAGTACTAGCTACTGCCGATCGATGTTTCGGTGTTTGTCTTGTTTGGTCTTTATTGTTTACACCTGTTTCCCATTATGTTGTATTGTATTCCCTATATTAACCCCTGTCTCTCATTGGTTATTGTGTGTGATTGTTCTTTGTCATTCCGGCAGTTGCTTTGGTGTTCGGGTTATTGTGTTTTCCTCCCTGTTTGGAGGTTTGTTGTTTTTGTACTTTATTTTACTGTGTTCAGTAAAAGTACGTTGCCAGCCGCTCTGTGTCCTGCGTTTGACTTCGCTGACCGCATACACGTCGCGTGACATGAAGGAAATAAGTATTTGACCCCCTCTCAATCAGAAAGATTTCTGGCTCCCAGGTGTCTTTTATACAGGTAACGAGCTGAGATTAGGAGCACACTCTTAAAGGGAGTGCTCCTAATCTCAGTTTGTGGCCAAGACCAAAGAACTCTCCAAGGATATCAGGGACAAGATTGTAGACCTACACAAGGCTGGAATGGGCTATAAGACCATCGCCAAGCAGCTTGGTGAGAAGGTGACAACAGTTGGTGCGATTATTCGCAAATGGAAGAAACACAAAATAACTGTCAATCTCCCTCGGCCTGGGGCTCCATGCAAGATATCACCTTGTGGAGTTGCAATGATCATGAGAATGGTGAGGAATCAGCCCAGAACTACACGGGAGGATCTTGTCAATGATCTCAAGGCAGCTGGGACCATAGGGCATTGAAAATGGGTTGTGGATGGGTATTCCAGCATGACAATGACCAAAACACACGGCCAAGGCAACAAAGGAGTGGCTCAAGAAGAAGCACATTAAGGTCCTGGAGTGGCCTAGCCAGTCTCCAGACCTTAATCCCATAGAAAATCTGTGGAGGGAGCTGAAGGTTCGAGTTGCCAAACGTCAGCCTCGAAAGCTTAATGACTTGGAGAAGATCTGCAAAGAGGAGTGGGACAAAATCCCTCCTGAGATGTGTGCAAACCTGGTGGCCAACTACAAGAAACGTCTGACCTCTGTGATTGCCAACAAGCGTTTTGCCACCAAGTACTCTCATGTTTTGCAGAGGGGTCAAATACTTATTTCCCTCATTAAAATGCAAATCAATTTATAACATTTTTGACATGCGTTTTTCTGGATTGTTTTGTTGTTATTCTGTCTCTCACTGTTCAAATAAACCTACCATTAAAATTATAGACTGATCATGTCTTTGGGCAAACGTACAAAATCAGCAGGGGATCAAATACTTTTTTCCCTCACTGTATATAGAAAAATTACGTCAGCCTAATTGAGGTGTAGATTACATCTCACATTCCAGTGTTTTAACTTATAAACAAAGCTGCATGGGATTTCTGTTAATGTGATTCCGTGCAGCCAATGGCAATGTCTGCTTTAGGTATAATGCCGGGAGCCACTTATGGATTTGACAGCTCTAACTCAGTTCCACCTCCAACACCGCCAAAAAACCTCTATGTGGATGTCGGCTAAAGCGGGTCTGATTGAATAGAGCCCTAAGTATATATGTAAACATAAATGCCTTTGGGACAACTATATAGGTCAAAAATATTGTATTCTAACATTTTTAACATAGAGGTTTGATTTTCAACATCTTATCAACTCTCTTTTTGTGCCTGATCAATGTAAAAGCACCCCAAGCTAAACTCTCTACTGTTAATTCAGAGGCATCCCTGTCCACAGTGCAAGAGTGGAGCAAATTCTTCTGGCATAGCCCCTCACTGTGCTTTGTGCTCTAGTAATGACAGGCTGTTTGGACTGGACGGGCACCATGTAGGCCAGCCCCAGCCCTCTCTCTGGGGTCCTGAGGAGCAGGGTCCTGGCGGGACACTGTCTCCAGCTCCAGGCCCAGCCATGCAGCCGTCAGCAGCCCAGTGGGGTTTGTTTGTGACGGGTCCGAGTCGGTCCACAGCAAAGCTCCGGCACAATGTCCAGCCTGCTGGTTCGGGGGCCGAGCCAAGGGGCCAGCTGTAGGGGCCTCTCAGTCAAGGGCCCCCAGGGCCGGCGCTGAGCACTCACCATCACAACGCAGGCAGCTGCAGTAGACAACGCAGGCACAGCCCCCCCTCCCCCCGCCTACACAGGTTCCTTCAGCGATGTGGCAGACTGTGGCCCTATGAGACACAGCTCATATACATAATCCAGCAGGCCCCCAGCTCTCTGAATGGGGGCTCCCCTCCTTTAGGGCCCAGAGCTGCTCAAAAGGAGCCTGCACCTCCCGGTATTGGGGGCCATGGGCGCAGTGAGAAAATGAAGACCTCTGCTCCCCTCTAAATCCCCAGGAATTTCTCATTAAACACAGGTCTCGGGCTCCTGAAGACCCCGGCCCCCCCTTGAGGAGACTCAACCCGGACAGAGAGAATGGCTACTCCAGTCCATTTTGTGTCGGCTGCTGTTTCCCAATGCTTGTTATTCACATCTTCCCTTTCTCCCGGCACAAGAGGCTTCTCCCAATCGCGCTTTTCAAAGCCCCTCAAGATTTCCTCTTCTTTTCACTCTATTTCAATGTCTGAGTGAGTGTGTGTGTATGGGTGTGTGGAAGGGCCCACACTTTGGGTTGGAGAGAAAAGAGTAATTGAAGTGACATTTTTTTTATGTTCTCCTGAGATATTTGGTGTGGAAGCAGCGAGGGCGGATTCATCCGGACACTCATATCAAACAATACGTTTTTTGGTGCCATGTTCTCAAGTTAGCGATAGGCTCAATGCATGTGTATGGAAGAGAGTGAAGAGCTCTGAGAAAGGCAGAGAGGATGTTTAAGGCAGACTTTAAAAACATTTCTGGCTGGTGATTCAGTCGAGGGCATTATTACTTCTAACTTTTTGCTGATGTAAAAACATAAGATGCTAGATCCCTTTTCCAAAATCCCAAAGACGCTAATTGATCTATTTTATTTTACGATTATGAGAAAACAACTGTGGAATATCAAATCCCTTCTTGTTTTAATGTAATGCTTCATTACATAAGTGGGTTGATGTGTCCTGTCCATCCCTGTCTGTTACCATTGTTTAAAACTACTAGCTTTGAATATTTTTTTGGACAGATTTTTTATATAAATCTGAAAAACAGAATTTTGATTATACAGTACCAATGGAATTGATGGAGTGCTCAGATCCCCCTCTGTTATCCCCATAAATAGTGCATGTCATTTTGCAAACACAGCTACTGTATAAGAGATGCCCTTACCTCCCCTTAGTGGTGAATTAACGTACCTACAGGAGAAAGTTAAAAGCAATCTTGTTAACAGCAGGTGATTGATCAACATAACTCTTGAAGAATTTCAACATGGGCTATCAGCATGTGGGCTACAAACACAGACAGTGTATTATTTGTTTTCCTAACTGGCTAACAACGTGGGCCTATGTTAGAGAAGAGACTGCCACAACAAACTGCTGTTCTCTCTCTCTCTTTTTCTTCCCCTCTCTCTCTCTCTCAGCAAGAGAGCGGTAGAGAAAGATAGAGAGAGAGATAGAGAAAGCGAGAGAAAGAAAGAGAGAGATAGAGAGACAGAGAGAGAGAGAGAGAGAGAGAGAGAGAGAGAGAGAGAGAGAGAGAGAGAGAGAGAGAGAGAGAGAGAGAGAGAGAGAGAGAGAGAGAGAGAGAGAGAGAGAGAGAGAGAGAGAGAGAGAGAGAGAGAGAGAGAGAGAGAGAGAGAGAGAGAGAGAGAGAGAGAGAGAGAGAGAGAGAGAGAGAGAGAGAGAGAGAGAGAGAGAGAGAGAGAGAGAGAGAGAGAGAGAGAGAGAGAGAGAGAGAGAGAGAGAGAGAGAGAGAGAGAGAGAGAGAGAGAGAGAGAGAGAGAAGAGATATAGAGAGAGAGAGAGAGAGAGAGACAGAGACAGAGACAGAGACAGAGACAGAGACAGAGAGAGAGAGAGAGAGAGAGAGAGAGAGACATACATACATATATATATAGAGGAGAGAGAGAGAGAGAGAGAGAGAGAGAGAGAGAGAGAGAGAGAGAGAGAGAGAGAGAGAGAGAGAGAGACATACATATATATATAGAGAGAGCGAGAGAGAAAGAGACAGAGAGAGAGACAGAGAGAGAGAGAGAGAGAGAGAGAGAGAGAGAGAGAGAGAGAGAGAGAGAGAGAGAGAGAGAGAGAGAGAGAGAGAAGAAAAATAGAGAGCGTGATAGAAACAGAATGGGATAGAGAGATAGACGGAGAGAAAGAGGAGAGAGCTGTCACAGGCAAGGACAGCTGACAGCTGAGATCGGGGAGGTGAAAGGTTGGGGGTGGAAGCAGCGGGGGAGTGGAGCGGAATTTAAAACAACAGGAAGAGTCTTACACATACTGAGTTCCGGGAGGGAGAGGAGGACAGCGTGGGCCTCCGGAAACTCTCCTTTGTGAGATAGTGGCAGAGAGATGCCTAAAGCTTAATCAGTGAGTGACCTCACCTCCCACACACACATACAGTGCCTTGCAAAAGTATTATTTTTTTGCATTACAACCTGTAATTTAAATTGATTTTTATTTGGATTTCATGTAATGGACATACACAAAATAGTCCAAATTGGTGAAGTGAAATGAAAAAAAGAACTTTTTTCTAAACATTCTAAAAAATAAATAACGGAAAAGTGGTGCGTGCATATGTATTTACCCCCTTTGCTATGAAGCCCCTAAATAAGATCTGGTGCAACCAGTTACCTTCAGAAGTCACATATTTAGTTAAATGAAGTCCACCTGTGTGCAATCTAAGTGTCACATGATCTCAGTATATATACACTTGTTCTGAAAGGCCCCAGAGTCTGCAACACCACTAAGCAAGGGGCACCACCAAGCAAGCGGCACCATGAAGACCAAGGAGCTCTCCAAACAGGTCAGGGACAAAGTTGTGGAGAAGTACAGATCAGGGTTGGGTTATAAAAAAATATCAGAAACTTTGAACATCCCACGGAGCACCATTAAATCATTATAAAAAAATGGAAAGAATATGGCACCACAACAAACCTGCCAAGAGAGGGCCGCCCACCAAAACTCACGGACCAGGCAAGGAGGGCATTAATCAGAGAGGCAACAAAGAGACCAAAGATAACCCTGAAGGAGCTGCAAAGCTCCACAGCAGAGATTGGAGTATCTGTCCATAGGACCACTTTAAGCCGTACACTCCACAGATCCATTGCTTAAAGAACACGTTTGGTGTTCACCAAAATGCATATGGGAGACTCCCCAAACATATGGAAGAAGATACTCTGGTCAGATGAGACTAAAATGGAGCTTTTTGGCCATCAAGGAAAACGCTATGTCTGGTGCAAACCCAACACCTCTCATCACCCCGAGAACACCATCCCTACAGTGAAGCATGGTGGTGGCAGCAGTGGGGATGTTTTTGACCGTCAGGTAATTGAAGGAATGATGGATGGCGCTAAATACAGGGAAATTCTTGAGGGAAACCTGTTTCAGTCTTCCAGAGATTTGAGACTGGGACGGAGGTTCACCTTCCAGCAGGACAATTACCCTAAGCATACTGCTATAGCAACACTCGAGTGGTTTAAGGGGAAACATTTAAATGTCTTAGAATGGCCTAGTCAAAGCCCAGACCTCAATCCAATTGAGAATCTGTGGTATGATTTAAAAATTGCTGTACACCAGTGGAACCCATCCAACTTGAAGGAGCTGGACCAGTTTTGCCTTGAAGAATGGGCAAAAATCCCAGTGGCTAGATGTGCCAAGCTTAAAGAGACATACCCCAAGATACTTGCAGCTGTAATTGCTGCAACAGGTGGCTCTACAAAGTATTTACTTTGGGGGGGGGGGAGTGAATACTTTCACACATATGCACATACAAAAACACAAATAAGCATACACACACACATATAAAAATGCATACACGCCTACACACACCCAATCATCACCCCAGTCAGTACAAAGGTTAATGCTATAGTTGCTATTCAGTGCCTAATGATGGAAAGTTTAAACTCTCAGATATTGTCCTGTTAGAAATAATGTTTCTGTCATTTGTGAATTGAGGACTTCAATGGGGCCTTATTCAAACAATTCCTGATGTGAGATCTATAATTTCCTTTTCTAATCAATCTACATGGCAAATTCACACGTATTATACTTTTTATTCATTTGTTACAATGTTAATTTGCATTATTACACATAAGACATAACACAGGTGTTACACATATCTGGTTTCAATATGGTGACCAAATGAAAGTAATATATTTAAAATATTAATGTATTTGCCTTTATTAAACCAAGTAAGTAATTGAGAACACATTCTCTTTTACAATAACGACCAGAAATATGTATTTTAAACCAACTTCATGAGAGATGTCTGTGTTGTTACATAATTATATTTATTTATTGTTTTTAATAGAAAACGTGTCCAAAAGTTAAAATAAAGATTATCAATTTTTGCCAATGAGATCAATTCAATGTGTAGATAAATAGATGAGGATTTAAATAATTCATGTTCATTTAATTCATGTTTCATCATCATGTTGTGTCCCTCATATCACTGGACCAGTATAAGCGACATGCAACAGATGGAACATTGTCCTCCACCTTTACCATGATTATTGCATTGTTGGGTTTTGAGTTTGCAAGAAAGGCATTTCACTGTACTTGTCCATGTGACATTAAAAACTTGAAACTTGTTGTGCTGCCCCTTGGTGGTAGAATTATGCCACCACAGGTTTATTTCAAATGTTTTCAATGAAGGCCCAAGATTCAACATACTGTAGGTCAATGTTAATGGTTAATCAGGAAATTATATTTTAAATGTCTAAACATTTACCATTACTGTACCTCTAATTATCTTTACATTCATTATGCTAATGTGATAATATCATATTGAATGCTTTTGTTTTTACTGAACAAAGCCATATCTATTCATCCCTTATAGAGCCCATTAGGGCCTACTAAAACAATAAAAGTCGCTTTGGGTGGCAGAGGTCAAGCTTATATGTGACCACTAGATGGAGTAAGGAGTGAGTTGTGCATTGGCGCCTGTTGGCAGCAGGCCCGATAGAGTCGTCAGTACAGCCAGAGAGGAAGAGGCGAAGCGAGAGGTTTCACTGCCCAAAATCTCTCCACGAAAATAAGCCCACGAAGTGAGGAATTTTTGTATGGAGGTCAATGAGAATGCATTTTTACGCATGCTACGGAGAGTGCCGAATTTGGTCAACAAAATGATGTAACTGCTAATTTGCTAAGAGGCTTATTGGATCAAATAGACGTTTCTTAATGGTTAGGTTGTTACAAATGCCCGATATAAGTGGAAGCACGTGGCATTTCGCAACTTTGAAAAAAACAACATTATATCAGAGGTGTTCTTGTTTTCATAGAGATAGATAGAGGACCCATCATGGATATAATTAATTTTAGAGTGGATATTGCCAATGAGCATGGTTACATGTACACAAAAATACGATTATGGTGGATAGTCAGATTACTATAATAGTTCGTTTAAAATGTTTACATGCTTTGCAAGAAGAATGATTTCCCTTATAATCCTGTTTACATGGACACCAGAGGAGGCTGGTGGGAGGAGCTATAGGAGGACGGGCTCATTGTAATGGCTGGAATGGAATCAATAGAACGGTATCAAACACATCAAACATATGGAAACCACATGTTTGACTCCATTCCATGAATTACATTCCAGCCATTACAATGAGCCTGTCCTCCTATAGCTCCACCCACCAGCCTCTACTGATGTACACCTCTGAAATCAGGCTGCCTGATGGGACTTTTGCTGATGCAAAAAATCGCCAATCAACATAAACATTCTACCACAGTGACCATGTTATTTTTGCAAAACCTATTTGATTCTGAGTTTGGACATATAAAGTTTGTATGTGAAAACTATTTGTAAGATGCATACTTACATTTTTCCCGAAACTCACTTCACTCGTGCATAAGAGGGAGGCTTGCGCTACTGGTGCTGGCACATGTGCAGATCAAATACATCGCTGGAACCTGATTAAACTGTTTATATTTCCTAATAATTCAAAAGATTGCTCAGAAAACCAGGTGTTTTAATCGGTGTAAGCTTATTTCAATTTTTACCTTACACCAATTAAGATGTGTTTACATGGCTATTTCCATACTCGCCCTACTGCCATAATCAGTTTAATATTGAACTATTAGTGAGCATGTAAATGTACTAATTGAGGGCTTCCACCATTTTAAAGTAGTCAACTGGGTGGGGATTCCAATGAGTTGTACCATTGAAGAAGAAGAAAATTGACTACTTTAAAATGGATGTAGCCTCAATGGCGCATCAGTCACATTCAGCCGCGTCCTCAGAGCATGCGCAGACCAGCTGGCTGGAGTGTTTACGGACATATCCAATCTCTCCCTATCCCAGTCTGCTGTCCCCACTTGCTTCAAGATGTCCACCATTGTTTCTGTACCCAAGAAAGCAAAGGTAACTGAACTAAATGACTATTGCCCCGTAGCACTCACTTCTGTCATCATGAAGTGCTTTGAGAGGCTAGTTAAGGATCATATCACCTCTATCTTACCTGACACCCTAGACCCACTTCAATTTGCTTACCACCCCAATAGATCCACAGACGATGCAATCGCCATCGCATTGCACACGGCCCTATCCCATCTGGACAAGAGGAATACCTATGTAAGAATGCTGTTAATTGACTATAGCTCAGCATTCAACACCATAGTACCCTCCAAGCTCACCATTAAGTTCGGGGCCCTGGGTCCTGTGCAACTGGGTCCTGGACTTCCTGACGGGCCGCCCCCAGGTGGTGAAGGTAGGAAACAACACCACTTCGCTGATCCTCAACACAGGGGCCCCACAAGGGTGCATGCTCAGCCCCCTCCTGTACTCCCTGTTCACTCACGACTGCGTGGCCACGCACGCCTCCAACTCAATCATCAAGTTTGCAGACGACACAATGGTGGTAGGCCTGATTACCAACAATGACGAGACAGCCAACAGGGACGAGGTGAGGGCCCTGGGAGAGTGGTGCCAGGAAAATAACCTCTCAATCAACGTCAACAAAACAAAAGAGCTGATCGTGGACTTCAGGAAACAGCAGGAGGAGCACGCCCCTATCCACATCAACGGGACCGCAGTGGAGAAGGTGGAAAGCTTCAAGTTCCTCGGCGTACACATCACTGACGATCTGAAATGGTCCACCCACACAGACAGTGTGGTGAAGAAGGCGCAACAGCGTCTCTTCAACCTCAGGAGGCTGAAGAAATTTGGCTTGGCACCTAAAACCCTCACAAACTTTTACAGATGTACAATTGAGAGTATCCTGTCGGGCTGTATCACCGCCTGGTGCAGGCGGTGCAACTGCACCGCCCGCAATCACAGGGCTCTCCAGAGGGTGGTGTGGTCTGCCCAACTCATCACCGGGATTAAACTACCTGCCCTCCAGGACACCTACAGCACCCGATGTCACGTGAAAGCCAAAAATATCATTAAGGACAACAACCACCCAAGCCACGGCCTGTTCACCCCGCTATCATCCAGAAGGCGAGGTCAGTACAGGTGCATCAAAGCTGGGACAGAGAGACTGAAAAACAGCTTCTATCTCAAGGCCATCAGACTGTTAAATAGCCATCACTAATCGGCTTCCACCCGGTTACGCAACACTGCACCTTAGAGGCTGCTGCCCTATATACATAAACTTGGAATCACTGGTCACTTTAATAATGGAACACTAGCCACTTTAATAATGTTTACATATTTTTGCTTTACTCATCTCATATGTATATATTGTATTCTATTCTATTCTACTGTATTTTAGTCTAGGCCACTCCGACATTGCTCGTCCTAATATATATATATATTTCTTAATTCCATTCTTCTACTTTTAGATTTGTGTGTATGAAAAATGTATGCACTCACTAACTGTAAGTCGCTCTGGATAAGAGCGTCTGCTAAATGACTAAAATGTCAAATGTAAATGTGTATTGTGTGTATTGTTGTGAATTGTTACATACTAGTGCACTGTTGGAGCCAGAAACACAAGCATTTCGCTACACCCGCAATAACATCTGCTAAATATGTGTATGTGACAAATAAAATTTGAATTGATTTGATTTGATTTTGATTTATAATGGCACAGATACAAAGATGAGTCCTCTATCTATCTCTATGACCTATTCATACGCATCTGCCCTCTCATTGGCTAGAATGTTCCCACCTGATATCGCCTCCTCCCACCTGCCTTCCATCTTTGAGGACATGTATTTCCATTGTTAGAGCAGTTCGTTAACTTTCTTGTCAATATAATAGACATAGTTATGGCAAAATCCCGCCCATTTCTATAATGTATCTTCTTAAAGTCTGATTTTAAACCTAACCCTTACCTAACCCTTACCTTAACCCCAACCTTAACCACGCTGCTAACGTTATGCCTAATCCTAGTCTTAAATGAAGACCAAAAAGCACATTTTGGTTTTCATGAATTTTTTATGAAATAGCCTATTTAGATTTTGTGACTGTGTTAACTAGTGACAACCGAATGAATGTCTGGGACATTTGACCGCCACACTTGAATCCAATTATTTTTTTGTGACCTGAGTTATATGCCATACAAATGCCATACAAGTACAGTATGCCAGTTCTTCTAGTTTCTATTTCTTTTTTGGGGTGCACAAAGACAGGTTTAATTTTGTCAATGTAGTAGAAATCGTATTATAATTGTGTCATTTACTGTAAACACGTTATAGAGAGGAAATATAGTGCTTTCTATGTAACCAACATATTGTTAAAGTGCAAAAACGTTTTTTAAATGATCTAATCTAAAGATTAATTATATTGCACTGGATGTTTAAATAATTAAGACTTGGAGTTGTAGGGCTTTCTTAGGCCCTCTTCATTCTAATGTCTTTAATAACTGGGTGTAGCCATGTCCAGCTGCATATCCTCTGAGCCAATTGGCTCCTGTCTCATACATAATGCTGCAGGTGGGAGGGGGGAGGAATGGCGTGCCACTAAGGGGCAGCCTTGTTCCTGTTCCCAGGGCCGCTGGAAACAGCCTCCCTCCCTCCACCCTTCTTTCCTCCTTCTCTCTCTCTCTGGCTTTCAACAACAGAGCCTGGCGCGAGCCTGTGAGTATACCAACCAGGGCTTTAACTCAATGCTGCATCCACCGCACAAACAGACAATGATGATAGTGCAATGCATGCATCATGATCATTTTGATTTGATTTCCACACACAAAAACATGTTACTGTACTTTTGGTTGTTCTGCCCTCTTCCTTCCCCACCTGAATAAGTGTCTGCTTGAGGAACACTGTATGGTATTATCCTCCAATGGCTCAGCTGAAGCACTCATTCTTATTCAGGAGAAAGAGAGGTTGTTTTGTTTGAAGACACTAGTAGCAATGTGATAGATGAGATGACAGAAATAGAAACTGTCACTCCTCTGAGACATCTCATTTATTAGAAATAAGGACAGTTTCTGTTTTTGTGCCAGATGAGTCATAACTCATAAGCAGTTTGGTTTGATTTGATTTGAAGGTGATGGTGGGTAGGGAGGGGTGTGGCATCTTCATTAAGGTGACAGTGTCACAGTGGATTTGAAGGGTTGACTGTCACCATCCTCAGAGCACGAAACCTAAATTAACCAGTAAATACTGTAAAAAGTTATATTTTGCAGTTACACAACTACACACACACAATCATGATGTTGTGTTATGTATAATCAATGCATCATGACTTAGTTGTTTACTTAAGTTTCCAGGTTTTTTTTATTCACCACCAATAGCTGTAGGGTTAGAGGTCATGTAGGGTTAGATCTGATTGACCCACTGACCTCAAATTATCAATGGGCCAATTACTGTTTTCTATACTTTTAGTAGTGTATTGAACAAAGTATTAAACTTTACATTAACTTTCAATCATAAGGGCTACATAACACTGTTATAAAAATACATGATATATGTAATTAACGGCCATGACAACATTAATTAGCTAAGACAGTTGGGTAATTTTAAACCTAGCCAATTAGCTGATCATGGCATATGTCATCATAAATCATAAGCTGACTACTGTTTATAACAAATGGCAGTGTTATAACAGTGTTATAGGCCTGACAGTGTAATGTAGCCCTTTTGACAGAGAGTTTATTCAAGTAAAGTGTTACCAAATAAAGTATGAGTATGAAGACTGACAAATTACTGAAATACATTATAGTCATGTCATGGACAGAGCTATTAACATAAGTGACATCATTGTCAGTAAGTAGGCTAATGGACAGTGAAATATTTTATAATGGGCCTTGTCAATCACTCTGCCACAAGAAGACATGATGGAGACTTGTGTACAGGTAAGATACTCCTAAGGGTCCATATTGTAGTGGTGAATAGTGAAAACACAGCTTGGGTAGAGGTAGATGAGCACAGGTCTATAAACCAGGCATGACAGGTAAGCATGTGGTGTAAAAGGAGATAAGAATAGAGTGGTACATATAGCTGAGTCTTGTGCAACTCAAGTGCTGCTGTCTCTAACCACCATTGTTTGATGTTATGACTGACTGCCGACATTACGAACTGCGCAGACACAGCACAGCATAGAGGAACACACTTCACATAACAAGATGATGATTCAACAGTTTACTTCAACTCGATTTCTTGACGGATATGTAAATAGATAGGCTTTAAATCATGTTATGGTATTTTTCACGTTACAAATCTGTCTAAAAACGAAAGAAAGATGGGTTTATTAGGGCTTTGAGACGCATGAATGTGTTTGATCTGTCGGGGCGCTGTTTTGACTGTGTGTGTGCGGTACACTGCAGGCCCTCTCTCCCTCCAGGCTCATGCGAGCGAGGCTGAGCAGGCAGCGCAGTTCTTCCGTAGGCTTCAGTTTTTCCACTCGACGAAAAATATCGCATATTCGTCTTATGGAGAGTGTGAATACATATCTTGCCTTTTCGAAATACAGCACTGTTATTTGATTAATAGCTTTGCATATTTGATGGTTGTGTATTTATCTAGGACCCCCCCTAGATGTGTACTTTCAGAGGCTTATTATTGGTGCTTTACAGCACACTGCCTATCCACGGTGTCTACCATTGTATCATTTCATTTGCAACAATCCACACAAATAAGCCAATACGTCATTAAAACCATATTTTGATGTTCAGGGCAAGATGGATTCATTATTGAAATTAGCGTTATGGCACACTGTCCCCCTACACACACTAGTTACAGTTTCCCGTCGTGAGTCTTTCATCTGTAACCTGTCATATGATAGCCTATACACTAAATAGCTTACACTAAATATTATTGTGGAAAGTGGTTTCTTCGAAGGTTTGAAAATTAATGTAGCTTTGCATTGAGGCTTTTGAATGTTTTGGATGGATTGGAAACGTCTGCGTAATAGCGGTTAAATTATGTGCGCTTTGATGTGAACTTTATATCGAGCATATTTTAACACTTTGTGGCCTGTTTTTTGTGAACAGACTCCATTTTGAAGGACCCGGTGAGCAGAGGAAATAAGGCTTTGCAACTCGTCTAAAGGAAAGGAAGCCATCTGTTTTCCGGGTATAGCCTATATTACAATGCATTTAAATGAAGACATAATCCTATAATTTAAAAAGCGCATGAGGTTTCCATTTGGGGTATGATATGATGCCATTGTTGGCACAAGTTGAGTAAATGGCACGCATGTCATTAGTGATTAATGTGAAAGAGAGTAATTGGAAATTAATGTGATAATTAAGCGAGGATTGGACCAGTAGATAGGAATATATGCGTCTTTTTTCCATCCCACATATCTTTATGATTTTTGGTGGCACTCAAAGCCTCAGCAATACTTCATGCTGGAGGTTGGGAGGTAGTGACGATTGGTTTGCTCTTATAGACAGACACGGGCAGTCAGGGGCTGCAAGGGGCAGGTCGACAGCTAGGAAATAGTAATCATTTATTATAATATGCATTGAATATGAGGTAACAAGGAATTAGAAACGTATAGCACAGTATGATATGTCGCTGTAAAGGGGTGGTTCTCTCAGTAAGTGAAATGCATGCATATATTTATCTTTTGAAGGGGCCGCCGGTGGAGTAACAGCTATCGCAAGTAGAGACAGTGGATGTCCACAGGATCCTGGCCTAGTATTGCTGCTACTGGGATTCTCCTCATCCGCTTTCACAAAATTGGGAAACAGCACATTTAACTATATAAATTAAAGGGTTGACAGTTGTTTTTGCGGTGACGGACATTTCAATGGTAAGATTATTGCGGCATATCATTGATATCCGCGTTTTTTTGTTGAAACATTCCGTGATTGTGTATGTACAGTAGACATCTGTCGATGTAAGTCTGTACGAATGTGTGGCTGTGTGAACTTGTGTGTCCATACTGTATTGTAGCGTGCCAGCTATGCACTATCTCTGGTGCCTCGTGAGCCATGGCACACAGAGTTGATGCACAGGCGACAGGCGCTGTCAAGAGCTGTCCATTTTATTCATGGGCATTCGCGATTTCTACATCAGCCTTTTAAATCAATTTAACCCTTCGTTGTCGCTGGGCAGGACAGCGTGTCATTACAGTTATGCTGGTCTAATTTGAACATGATTCTACGTTCTTGGCGGGGTCGAGGATTGGAATGATGACGATATTGTGGCTGCCTTATACCTATTTTCATTCTTCACCTTTTTTTGAGGTGGGGCAAGATAACCATCTCACACTTTCATAGATACTGAAGCTCAGTAATAATAATAGATTATAACTTTTTATCATTAACTATTTTGCCATGCTCTTTGATAGCTTACAATAAATAGAATATCATTATAGACAACAAAGTGTATGTGATCAATAATTGCAAATCCATGCAATTAATGTTGCTATCAATTTTTTAAACCTATTTCTGTTTTATTTTTATGTTTAGGATGGAGCCATGGCAGCATGAGTCGGCCCTATGAACTGCCCATCAAAGATGCTCAGGCCTGCTGCTCTGACCTAACATTGACCTCTGCCCCAATGACCCTGTCTCCCCCTGCTCAAAGCACCATAACCGCAATTCAAGACTAGACCCTCCACATGCCATGCAGCTGTCCACCGCCCCTGCCCTCAAATCTACATCCACCTATGGGTTCATCAAGGACCTATCTTCCTCCTACAGCCCTCTGGGAAGGCTACAGCACCTGACCACCATGGTCAGCCACCCGGACCTGGTCCTACCTGGAGTCGGGGAGAGGGCCTCCCAGGGCTCCAGGGAAGACTCGCATACCCGGAATGCTGTAAATTCCTTGGCCCTCACACCTCCCCAGCCAGGCAGCAGAGACACAGACACCAGTAAGACTAATCTTAGTGTGGAGAAGAAGAGTGACTGTTGCTTCTCTGACCCACCCAGTCCAGCCTTCTCACTGGATAGCAACAGCCCCTTTGCGAATGGCTACCTGCATTTTGAGTCCACTTTGTTTGATGATGATGATGATGATGCAGAGGATGATGAGGATATAGCTTTACCTCTGACAGACAGACAGAGAAAGGTTGGAAAGTCACCTGAACCTCTTCCTGGATTTTTAAACTTGAAGGTCAAAAATATACCGGAGCCAGGGCTGTCTGTGGGTAAAGGCTTGCAGTCCCCTGGTGTCCCCCCATTTACAGCACATGATGGGTCAAACGAGGACTGGGGGAGTGACTGTGAGCCGCTCTCTCTTGGGAATAGCCCCTCTGGGCCTGCAATGGCAAGTCCTACTACTGACCTTTTACATAACATGGCTATTCACAGCAACATCATACAGTACCCAACAGCCCTCATATTTAAATCCTGTATGTCACAGTTCTGGCCTAGGTACTTCCTTGTCAGTCCATATCACCTGTTTTACTGTGCAACATAAATTGTCAAGCTTATGGGTTTTGATTGTATGTGAAATGTTAATGAAGATAGTGAGAGGCCTAAATTCTGGTTAATTAGCCAGAAAGGTCAAGCAAGGTCACTTCCTCTATAATAGATAAGCTCCTCATACTGTAGCCGGAGAGGATCCATGTCATTCAGTTCCTGTTTGGCTCAGTATACGCCAGCATCTCATGGTAAATTATAGTCAATAGTTCTACCTTTTGCAATCAATAAAAGATCTGCACAGAGAAACGTCATTAGTCAGCCCATATCCAGAGCTTTGTTTATTCTCTGGGATGTTTGCATGATCAGTTGATAGGGTGATTCCTCATTAAACTAGAACAAAAAATGACCATGATTTTTTGGATATTCACAAAATGTAATCCATAGAAGGGTTCGTTAGAGGAAGGATTCTTGACATATATTTGACATTTGTATCTAAAAGCATACCACCCAGGCCTCCTTTAAGACTCCTTAATGTTTCATCTGTATGTCCTACAAAGCAAAAAATGGTGTCATATGAAGCTTTACCGCTTGCTCTGTAATATGAGTAGTATTTTGATTTTAAGAAAAAATGTCTTACATTCATTTATGAATATTGAAACATATCAACATGAATATTGAAAATAAACCATATTTGATTTGGCAAATGTTTTAATATATTGTTGAACATAATATGTTCTACGGGCATATCAAAGTTCCAGAGTGGGATCTCTGCTGGTTTTAAAGTTATGGCCCATTTTATACAGAGAAATTGCCATAGTAGGCAATGTAACCACAGCCCTCCTTGTTTAATTGCACATCCTGCAATTCATGAGCAGAGGGCGAACATTTAAAATCCATTTTCACATTCACTGTGTTTGGTAATGCTTACAAATTGGATCATAACTCTAAAAGTAGAAGAGATCCCACTCTGGAACTTTCAATGCCCGTGGAGTTTATTATGTTCAACAATATATATTACATTTTTTTGCCAAATCAAAAGATTTATATTTTCAATATTCATAAATTAATGTAAGAAAATTGTTATTGAAATCAAAATACTACTCATATTACAGAGCAAGTGGTAAAGCTTCATATGACACCATACACCTGGGTAAGGTCAAAATGTCACAAATATTCCAACTTTTAATTAATTAATTATGTCTCAATTATTCTTTAAGATACAAATGTTAAATATACTGTATGTCAACAATCCTTCCTCCAAAGAACCCTTCTATGGATTTAATTGAGGGAAAATCCCTCAAATCATGGTCGGTTTTATTCTATATAGTTTCGTGAGGAATCACCCGTTAGTAAAGTTGACTGACATCTAGGCCAGAGAGTGTGCACAGAGCTGATATATGCATTTAGAGTGTTTAAAAAACATTTCTTAAATATTTTAAAAGATAGTTGATTATATAATATCGGTTTGCACTATGTTGCATCTGGTGAAAATTAGAATAGAGTTGTAAGGATTTAACTTTACCTATTCACGCCGGCTCTCTCATGCGCCAGCAATTCGAGACTGGGGACGAGGTTAAACTTTACCTAACCTAATTTACCTCCTAATACACTTCAATAGCAACCAGATTGGTTGTAGATGTATCATGACTGTGGTCCTGGCCACTCAGCAACATATAGTCTTGGAAAATATTGGAATGCTTGTATATGTTTGAAGATAAAGATTTTGACCCAATTTTTACAGACATATTTGCATATTTAAATGAGCATGTACATTCTGATATAGTAATGTAATACATAACATGATTTTTAAACCTTTTGAAACATGTCTTGAAGTAATTTAAATATTGACTTATTTGGTGTCTGTCAACAGATGGGCAGCCCAAAGAAGAAGTCCTTTCCACCTGTAAAGTTTTTAGAGGGTGAAGTTATATGGGCAAAGTTCAACCGAAGACCCTGGTGGCCTTGTGAGGTGACCGTTGACCCACTACAGGGAACCTACAACAAAATGAAAGGTATGCCCTGGTCCTTGATATTATTTTAACAAGCCATTGTTTGGTTTGAGCTGATCTTGTTGAACAGATTTGCACTACCATGGAAGTCTTGTGTTTCGCATTCCACTTTTCATATCATGCTCTTGCAAAATATATGTTATATCTGTGATAAAGGTTAAATTAATATAAAATCTACAAACACTAATACCAAGTGGCCTTGGTCCTTTGCTCCTGTGTGATGATGTTGCAGAGCCCAGTGACAGGCCTTGTCGGCAGTACCACATCAGGACCTTTGGGCAGCCTGTGGAACTGGCCTGGGTCACAGGGAAAGCTATACACACATTTAATGGAGGCTTTGAGTTCGAACAGCTCCCCTTGCTGCGCAGGAGAGGAAGGCAAAGGGACGAAGACTACAAATACATTGTAATTATGTGGCACAGCTTTTGTATATGTTGGACAATAATGAATCATGTTTTAACTGAATGTATCTAAAAATACAAACATTTGTGATTACAGAAAAGCTTTATTTGCCTTCATAGATACCCAAGAGGTTTAATGCATCTTGGAAAACCAGTGTGGCTGAAGCAGAATCTGTCCTCCCAGAGCGACCCAAAATGGGTGTCTCTATACCTGACTCCCTATCTACAACCCTCTATGATGTGTCCACATCAGAAAAAGAGGGCAAGGCTCTTCCAACTACCCCTTCCAATCCACCCAACTGTATACACCCTGCACCAAGCAACTTAACAAATGGAACTCTGTCACCACACAGTAAACATTCCCCAACAAAAGGAAGCACTTCCAAGAAGCCTCAAAGCAAGAAGAAGCCAAGTAAAGCATTTAAATCTATAAATGAGTGCTTGAACACCAAAACAACATTTGACAGCACTGACAAGCCAGAGGGGGACATAAAAGAATGTCCGTATTCGGACCTTGACTCTATCCCCAATATTTTGTGTCCTAAAGCACTTGAGCGTCAATCCAAGCCCGCTCAGACTCAGCCCTCAGTTCCAGTAGTAAAAGAGGTGAAGAAGCATCCTGAAGGACACAGTCGACTGTGGTTCAGCAAACCAGGAAAAGACAGGCGACTCAACACTACCGCCTCCTTATCTAACCACAGTGCCTTCAGCAAGGGCCCCTGCAAGAAAAAGACTCAAACTGCAGCTGCTGTCAACAGAAAGACTCAAGTGTCCAGTGCGGCCATCAAGGAATGCTCTATTGATCAGTTGAAGACTCCAGTGTCCAGTGTAATAGTCAAAGAACACCCTGCTGATCAGTTGAAGACTCCAGTGTCGAATGCAACAGTCAAAGAAATTACTGGTGATCAGTTGAAGACTCCAGGGTATAGCGTAACAGTCAAAGAATGTCCTGTTGATCAGTTGAAGACTCCAGTCTCAAGTGTGCCCGAGTTCCCTGATGAGTCGAAGGCCCTGCGCAAGCAGCTTGCACATCTGCCAGCTAGCAACCGCCTAATGACCAGAGCTCTTAAAGCTATGGAGTTAGCAGAGCGGAAACAGAATCTGTTCTTCAGCCCAAAGCCTGGCTGTTTCCTTCCTATCACCAAGACAGAGGAGGAGATGTCATCTTCCACAAACACTCCTTCTGATAAACCAGAGACCAAAACAGACTGTGATACAGAGGACAAACCTTTAAAGGTTGACAATGATAATCAGATCACTGCTTTGCCAAATTGGTCCTCCTCAAAGTTCACCAGGTTGAAGGACTTTGAAGCAGAGGTTAAGACTGAAGATGAGGGCTTCTTGATATCCCAGATGCCTGTGGACTTCATACCTCTGACTTCTGGGAAGGCAAAGAAAAATAACTGTGTGTCTGACATCTCCTCCTGTTCCTCGCCATGCTTCTCTCCCATGGACGCCTTCAAAGACATTAAAGAGTTATCCTTCAAGTCCCTGGAATCAAGTGAGGGTGATGGGAAACCTGTGTCTTTTAAACCAGACACTAACTACAAGTTCAGTACTTTCCTCATGCTGCTGAAGGACATGCACGATACCAGGGAGAAAGATGGAACTCCCTTGGAGCTAGAAATCGGACCACCCAGTGCCCATGTAAAAGAGGAGCCTTCCGTGATTCCACCCTTACTGGGAGAGGAGTCACTCGGTCAAGGCCCGAGTCTCAGCAAAAGTCAACAAGGCAAGAGCAAAACCAAGGTCAAACCCAAGTCTTCTCTGAAGGTAGAAATTCCACAACTTGAAGGCAGCACAAACCAGGGCGTGAAAAGGCTAGCCAAAAAGAGAGGCTCGTCCGGGACAAAAAAGAAACCGAATGGAAAAGTGCCTTGTGGTAAGAGGTCTCCTGGACCTGGCTACCTTGGGATGGAGGCCTCGCACCCCCTTCCGAGCAATTCTTGGGAGAAGTTTGACCAGGATTTAGAGACATTAGGGGGGGTGGGGGAGGGCTGCAGTAGGCTAACGAATGAGAGACTACAGAACATGGTGCATTTGGAGCAGGGTGGTGTAGAACCATCAGTGTCCTTTCAGCCAAAGACAGTGTTGGACCAGCAGAGTATCCCTGCTACAATCTCTTCAAACACTACACAAAGTACTGGGGAAGGCCAGGAGGCTCCCACAGGTAAATAAGAGTTTTTGTTATTTCCTTGGTTTGACAGAAGGGTATCCCAAAGGAGATAATTACTGATCAATGCATTAACTTTGCTTCTGGAGTCATAATGAAAATATCAACGTCTATGAAGTAAAAGTGTCCGATGCAGGGCCATGATCTTCTGTAGATCATGAAATGTAATGATTTTACATGTGTGGCATAGTCATACTTTTTGCACACTTATCTTCAACAGCACATAAACGAATTCGAAAACCAAGCAAAAGACTCATAGAATGGACAGAAGAGTACGGTCAAGTAATCTCCACAAGGAAGAAACAGAAAAAGCCCCTCCAGTCTTTGGGAAAGGTAGATCACTCAAACATATTACATCTCTTGGATTTTCAGGGTTTTGTATTATGATCCCAGCTCTATATCCTCTTCATGTTTTTCCAGGTGGCACATTCCAACAGCAACAAACCAGATCCCCTACCATCAGGGAAAACCACACATGACCATGCCCCTCTGAACCCACTTCCTGAAATACAAACTCTGCCCCCAGACGAACCATCCAAGACCCCCACTGGACAAGCCCCTCCCCCAATAGAGAACACTCCCCCTCAGGATGCACCTATCCTGTCCATAGATACTCTAATCCCGCCCCCTTCGCTGTTGAGTGACGGTCTGACGAAGAATGTTGGTAAGAAACTATTTACATATCAAATGTATACTTTGGTTGGATTGCATAAAATTACAAAAAGGTTTCACAATGCAATGTGCCGTGAAACCAAGGAATTGCTGTTTTTTTATTACATTACTCCTCTGTAGTAGTAGTCATTATCCCAGATGTGTGTAAAGGTCCATAGTAACACTGTTGTCTTGTGGCAGGTGACATTCCTTACTTGGAAACCATCCATAAGAGACAGAGGAAACCAACTCCGAAGATTATGGAGGCTGCCACAATTCCAAAGAAGAGGGTATGGATGTGTTAGGGAATGGTTGTGCTTTGCTCATTAAGGATTTTTGGTATCTGATGGTTCCATTGATTTTCACAGTAAGGAAGGCCTTAAAACAGGGGTTGACTGGTTAATTATCTATTACAGGTCAAGTCCCTGAAGACCATCTTATCAAGTCATGCTGTTCATTCAGGTCAGTCTACACAGGAAGGATCTCCCTCAAACTGCCCACATTACACACTTTTTAAGAGTCTTTCTCACTTTTGAGTAAGATGAGTATGGAAATACCATCAAGACATTTGAGACTATACACTGTTTATCACAATTCTTTGTCATACTGCTGTCATTTACTTAATGATTGTCAATTCAAAGGACTGATTGGTCTTGGGGTCAAAGTTGACTTGACTGTTTTTTGTTCCCAGGCTCTGGACAACTCTCCTCTAAATCAAAGATCAAGCCACCTACGACAGCCACCCCTGCACCCTCCACATTTACACCCTGCACCCCTGCCCCCTGCCCCCCGAGCAGCCTGGAGAGCGGGTCAGACTGTGATGTCACCACGCCCCCCACTGAGGAAACTGATCTCCATGACGATGGGAGGGACACCCTAGATCCAGAGGTCAGACAAGAGGTCAAATCTCGAGCTATATTTTATGGTCCATGTTTGACCCGATAATAACATAGAAAGTACATGGTAAAATAGACATTTCTCAATAATTATCTAATCATTTTAATAACATTTAAAATGTTTCTACATGGAATCGTGTTAGTGTTTGAACTCTCCTGCTGATTTTCATTTTCTTTGCTCCTCAGGGTTTTACATCCAGTTTGGATGACAGCTTTTCATCCATGAGGGAGGAGTCTTCACTGTGCGATGATACACTCTCCCCCAATAAGAAGATCATAGGGGACAGAGGGGGCGCTGCCTCATTGAAGGAGAATGTGTGTCAGGTGAGTAGGCCTCACATCACCAATGTATGAGTGGTTACCTTATGTTGTTTTAATGTGCAATACGTGCTTATGGACTGACTGTATTTGCTCTTTGCTCATTGTTTCAGATAGTTGTGTAAATGTTGCTGTAATGTTGTCTAAATGTTTATGGTAGGTGTGTGAGAAGACTGGGGAGCTGCTGCTGTGTGAGGGCCAGTGTTGTGGGGGCCTTCCACCTCCAGTGTATCGGCCTCACAGAGCCTCCTATAGGGAAGTTCATCTGCCAGGAGTGCAAGTCTGGTGGGTCAAGCACATATTCTGTAAAAAACACAACCACTCTATACTCATTAACCAGGTTTCCATCCAACCTTTTTATGGGAGTATAGTACATGTCGGATAAAAAATGTAATGACAGGTCTGATGGAAACAGAAAATTTTTCGGTAAAATGTTCAAATGTTGACAAAACTAAATACGCCAGAAAAGTGGGAACTTTTTGTGTCTGTAAAATGAATTATGCGAGACATGTCAGTAGAACTGCTTTTAGTGCGCAAATATTAATATAATAACCATCATATCGAAGTAAACTTGGAGTCACGCGATGACATGTTGTGTGATCCTGTGTGGTCCTCTGTAGCTCAGCTGGTAGAGCACGGCGCTTGTAATGCCAAGGTAGTGGGTTCGATCCCCGGGACCACCCATACGCAAAAATGTATGCACGCATGACTGTAAGTCGCTTTGGATAAAAGCGTCTGCTAAATGGCATATTATTATTATTATTATCCTCCCACTACGACTCGTCGGGAAAGCATGCAGTTTATTAGGCAACAGATGAGATAAGTTATGATGAACTTCACAGGGAGGTATTTGTATTTATTACGGATCCCCATTAGCGGCTGCCAATGCAGCAGCTACTCTTCCTGGGGTCCAACCACAATTTACATACAATAAAACAATACATAACACAACACCTTATTACACACTACTCTACCATACCATATTGATAATACAAAATCAATAATACAGCAAAATAACAATATTAAATTGTGTTTGTGTAGAGTGCGTGTTAGCATGTGTTTGCGAATGCTGAGTGTGTGCCTGTGTGTGTGTGTGTGTGTGTCTCTTCACAGTCCACACTGTTCCATAAAGTGTAGTTTTATCTCTCTTTGTAAATCTGATTTTACTGCTTGACTGAGTTACCTGATGTGGAATAGAGTTCCATGTAGTTATGGCTCTATGTAGTACTGTGCGTTTCCCATAGACTGTTCTGGACTTGGGGACTGTGAAGAGACCTCTGGTGGCATGTCTCGTAGGGTAGGTATGTGTGTCCGAGCTGTGTGCCCGCATGCCAAACAGACAGCTTGGTACATTCAGCTTGTCTACACCTCTTTAAAAAAACAAGCAGTGATGAAGTCAATCTCTCTTCCACTCTAAGCCAGGAGAGACTAACATGCATGTCATTAATGTTAGCTCTCCGTGTACTTTTAAGGGCCAGCCGTGCTGCCCTGTTCTGAGCAAACTGTAATCTTCCCAAGTCCCTCCTTGTGGCACCTGACCACACTACTGAACAGTAGTCTAGGTGCGACAAAACTAGGGCCTGTAGGACCTGCCTTGTTGATAGTGTTGTTAAGAAGGCAGAACAGAGCTCATGGACATACTTCTCCCCATCTTAGCTACTGTTGTATCAATATGCTTTGACCATGACAGTTTAGTCACCTCAACTTGCTCAATTTCCACATTATTCATTACGAGATGTAGTTGAGGTTTAGGGTTTAGTGAATGATTTGACCCAAATACAATGGTTTTAGTTTTGGAAATATTTAGGACTAACTTATTCCTTGCCACCCATTCCGAAACTAACTGCAACTCTTTATTAAGTGTTGCAGTTATTTCAGTTGCTGTAGCAGCTGACGTGTATAGTGTTGAGTCATCCGCATACATAGACACACTGGCTTTACTCAAGTCGTTAGTAAAGATGGAAAAAAGTAAGGGGCCTAAACAGCTGCCCTGGGGAATTCCTGATTCTACCTGGATTAAGTTGGAGAGGCTTCCATTAAAGAACACCCTCTGTGTTTACATTTTACATTTTAGTCATTTAGCAGACGCTCTTATCCAGAGCGACATATAGTTAGTGAGTGCATACATTTTTCATACTGGCCCCCCGTGGGAATCGAACCCACAACCCTGGCGTTGCAAGCGCCATGCTCTACATGCTCTAGACAAGTAACTCTTTATCCACATTATAGCAGGGGGTGTAAAGCCATAACACATACGTTTTTCCAGCAGCAGACTATGATCAATAATGTCAAAAGCCGCACTGAAGTCTAACAAAACAGCCCCCACAATATTTGTATCATCAATTTCTCTCAGCCAATCTACTATTCTTAGGTAGCAGAATGACTTTTGCTTCCCTCCAAGCCTTGTGGCACACACATTCTAGTATGCTTAAATTGAAAATATGGCAAATAGGAGTGGCAATATCGTCCGCTATTATCCTCAGTAATTTTTCCATCCAAGTTGTCAGACCCCAGTGGCTTGTCATTGTTATTAGACAACAATAATTTTTTCACCTCTTCCACACTCACTTTACGGATTCAAAATTACAATGCTTGTCTTTCATAATTTGGTCAGATATACTTGGATGTGTAGTGTCAGCAATTGTTGCTGGCATATCATGCCTAAGTTTTGCTAATTTTGCCAATGAAAAATTATTAAAAGTAGTTTGCAATATCAGTTGGTTTTGTGATGAATTAGCCATCTGATTCAATGAATGAGTTTGCCTTTTTTCCCAAACATTTCATTTAAGGTGCTCCAAAGCTTTCTACTATCATTCTTTATGTCATTTATCCTTGTTTCATAGTGTTGTTTCTTCTTCTTTTTATTCAGTTTAGTCACATGATTTCTCAATTTGCAATACGTTTGCCAATCGGTTGTGCAGCCAGACTTATTTGCCTTTCCTTTTGCCTCATCCCTCTCAACCATACAATTTTTCAATTTCATCATCAATCCACAGGGATTTAACCGTTTTTACAGTCATTTTCTTAATGGGTGCATGCTTATTAGTAACTGGAATAAGCAATTTCATAAATGCGTCAAGTGCAGTGTATGTCTGCTTCTCATTACACACCACAGACCAACATATATTATTTACATCAACAACATAGGAATCACAACAAAACTTATTGTATGACCTCTTATATGCAATATTAGGCCCAGCCTTTGGAACTTTGGCTTTCCTAGATATGGCTACTATATTGTGATCACTACATCCAATGGATTTGGATACTGCTTTCAAACAAATCTCTGCAGCATTAGTAAAGATATGATCAATACTTGTTGATGATTTAATCCTGTACTGTTTGTAACTACCCTGGTAGGTTGACTGATAACCTGAACCAGGTTGCAGGCACTGGTTACAGTTTGAAGCTTTCTCTTGAGTGAGAAGCCTGATGAAAGCCAGTCATTATCAAGCATTTCACACATGTTATCCAAGGTGATGATCTTGATGCTCCTTTCCAATAAATATTGAGGGTCTTATTCTGGTGACATGATCATCGATACTTGGCTGCCATTTGACAAATAAAAATAATCTCGCTCTTTTGTCCATAATAATCTCATCATGTAGGCTATACGTGCCAACACCAGAGTGGGCACACTCGCCATATAACGCAACATTTATTAATGAGAAAACCATCAGTAGAGTTGAAAATGCGATGGAAACCCATTTTAACTTGTATTTTGTTTATTCGGGAATTTAACCGCAAAAGGTATTTTTATGTGCACTACGTCATCACGGACAGCCTTTTATCTGAAACAAGTCAATTTGATGGAAACACATCTCTGCTGGGAAAATGCGCATATTGTTTTTATGAGGATTTTAGAATATTCACATGAAAATCTGTCGCCAATTGGATGGAAACCTACAGTAGCTAGTGTCATGTTTTTAAGCCCCATTCCTGCTCAGACAAAATTATGGAAAGACTATTATTAGTTGCATATAGACTTATCAGTGTTCTCTCTGATTGTTTCATACGCTATTTTGCTGATTCTCTCCCCTGTCATCCTCTCATCCTAGCATCAATCATTCTCTCTGGCTAGTAAAAGCAAATCAGTTGATTAAAGCTGATGTGTTTGTTGTTAGGTGTCCACACCTGTTTTGCGTGTAAGAAGCCCGGGGAGGACGTGAAGCGCTGTATGATCCCAGTGTGTGGGGAAGTTCTACCATGGAGAGTGTATAGCCAACCAAGCTCCCGCTGCCCCACTGCACCGGGGCTTCCGCTGCTCTCTCCACGTCTGTCTGTCCTGCTTCATAACCAACCCTGTCAACCCCTCCATCTCCAAAGGTGGGTGCTGCTCTGCTTCACCTAGCACAGTTTCAGTTTAGTTTGGTTCAATTGCAATCACCTTATCTTGGTAACTCCACAGGAGAAAGGATGATGTTGGAGTTAGTAAACAGAAACATTTCTGCATGTGTTTGTGCTAAAATAATTTTTTTGCACAAGCAATTCAGTTCATTTAAACACCATGATAGAAAGACAAACTAATTGAAGTGAGCTGTGGGAAGTAAATGTATACCAAATATTCTAACTAACAGCTCATTCTGCCCGTCTCCCCTGTGTTGTGTGTCCTGTAGGTCGTCTGACGCGCTGTGTGCGCTGCCCTGTGGCGTACCATGCCAATGACTACTGCATGGCAGCGGGCAGTGTGGTCCTGGCCAACAACAGCTTCCTGTGTCCCCCAACCACTTCACCCCCCGCAGGGGCATCCGCAACCATGAACACGTCAACGTCAGCTGGTGCTTTTGTCTGCTCCGAAGGTACGCCGGCCTCCACATATGTTGGGTTGTTAGAGTCAGATATGCATAGATACACTCAGTAAATTCATACCTATTATGTAATGTAACATTACATGATCAGGGTCCAATTTTCGCAGAACACGTGATCAGCGTTTTTATATACTAGAGCCCAGTTACATCTCTGTTTACTCCTGTGTGTTTTCAATCCCGTAGACCAGTTCACTAGCCAAACTGTTATTCCTCTCCCATGCTCCAGGGGGCAGTCTGCTGTGCTGTGAGTCGTGTCCTGCTGCCTTCCACCAGGAGTGTCTGAACATCGACATGCCTGAGGGCAGTTGGTTTCTGCAACGACTGCCTGGCCGGGAAGAAGCCCCACTATAAGGGACATCCTGTGGGTCAAAGTGGGCCGATACAGGTCAGTACAGCCGCCTGGGTACCAACCTTACTGGCTCAGCATTGGTTTGGCAAAACAACAACAAGTTGGCTAAAGCAGAAACAGATTGGCATCCAGCATATTAGTAAAAGTTCTCCCCTGCCTAAACCACGTTCCCAATGCTAAAGTATCCTAAACTCTGAAGTGTTCTGACATTACTAAACAACCAAGGTACTGAGAACCAAAATACATCTGCATTTCTATTCACAATATGGCAGTGGTTGCAAAATGGTAGTGTTTTTCTGCCATGGGCCGTGACCCATTTTCTTTTCTTATTCATATCGTCTTTCCCTTCCTATCCTCTGTCTAGGTGGTGGCCTGCGGAGGTCAGCCATCCCAAGAACATTCCGGAGAACATCCTACGTATGAGACACAACGTAGGAGAGTTCCCCCTGTGCACTTCTTTGGTTCCAACGACTACCTGTGGACCTACCAGGCCCGAGTCTTCCCTACATGGACGTAGACACCAACAATAAGGAGAAGATGGGGAAGGGAGTAGACGCCATCTACAAGAAAGGTATTCAAACCAACAGACCTGGACAGAAAATAGTTGTATTTTGTAGTTTATTTGAAAATACCAACTTTATATTCGAGGTAGTCGAATATAGTTTATATAGAGTTTCAACTAAAGGAAACGTATTTTATATTTTATAAACAATATAAAACATACACATACAAACTACAACATCATACAAACATCAACTACATCACACCTGCCCTGAAGACTAGCACACACACACATCTCCAGCGCCCCAATCACTCTATGCCACATGGCCTTAAAGTGCACCATTTTGTTTCTCTCCCTCGCCCATGCAATTTAAATTTTTAGATAAAAAGCATTTGACCTTTCCATTGTGTTAATTTCCAGTTTTTAAGTATACGTTTTTTGAAAATGATTGACGAGAAAAGTATTGTCCAACCAAATCAAATCAAATCAAATTGTATTTGTCACATAAACGTGTTTAGCAGATGTTATTGCGGGTGTAGCGAAATGCTTGTGCTTCTAGCTCCGACAGTGCAGTAATATCTAACAAGTAATATTTAACAATTTCACAACATATACCCAATACACACAAATCTAGTAAGGAATGGAATTTAAGAATATATACATATATGGACAAGCAATAACAGAGCGGCATGGACTAAGATACAGTAGAATATTATAGAATAGAATACAGTATATACATACAGTGAGGGAAAAAAGTATGTATTATATTATATTTTGTACGTTTGCCCACTGACAAAGACATGATCAGTCTATAATTTTAATGGTAGGTTTATTTGAACAGTGAGAGACAGAATAACAACAACAAAATCCAGAAAAAAACGCATGTCAAAAATGTTATACATTTATTTGTATTTTAATGAGGGAAATAAGTATTTGACCCCTCTGCAAAACATGACTTAGTACATGGCGGCAAAACCCTTGTTGGCAATCACAGAGGTCAGACGTTTCTTGTAGTTGGCCACCAGGTTTGCACACATCTCAGGAGGGATTTTGTTCCACTCCTCTTTGCAGATCTTCTCCAAGTCATTAAGGTTTCAAGGCTGACGTTTGGCAACTCGAACCTTCAGCTCCCTCAACAGATTTTCTCTGGGATTAAGGTCTGGAGACTGGCTAGGCCACTCCAGGACCTTAATGTGCTTCTTCTTGAGCCACTCCTTTGTTGCCTTGGCCGTGTATTTTGGGTCATTGTCATGCTGGAATACCCATCCACAACCCATTTTCAATGCCCTGGCTGAGGGAAACCCAAGATTTCACGGTACATGAATGGGTGAAGTTGTCCTGTCCCCTTAGCAGAAAAACACCCCCAAAGCATAGTGTTTCCACCTCCATGTTTGACGGTGGGGATGGTGTTCTTGGGGTCATAGGCAGCATTCCTCCTCCTCCAAACACGGCGAGTTGAGTTGATGCCAAAGAGCTCCATTTTGGTCTCATCTGACCACAACACTTTCACCCAGTTCTCCTCTGAATCATTCAGATGTTCATTGGCAAACTTCAGACGGCCCTTTATATGTGCTTTCTTGAGCAGGGGGACCTTGCTGGCGCTGCAGGATTTCAGTCCTTCACGGCGTAGTGTGTTACTAATTGTTTTCTTGGTGACTATGGTCCCAGCTGCCTTGAGATCATTGACAAGATCCTCCCGTGTAGTTCTTGGCTGATTCCTCACCGTCCTCATGATCATTGCAACTCCAAGAGGTGAGATCTTGCATGGAGCCCCAGGCCGAGGGAGATTGACAGTTCTTTTGTGTTTCTTCCATTTGCGAATAATCGCACCAACTGTTGTCACCTTCTCACCAAGCTGCTTGGCGAGGGTCTTGTAGCCCATCCAGCCTTGTATATGTCTACAATCTTGTCCCTGACATCCTTGGAGAGCTCTTTGTATAGTTTACCTATCATGTGAATATCCTTTTCTGACTCAAATAGGATTCCATCACGATTGTTCTGATGTCCAAAAGATTTCAAATTGAAATTTCGTGATATAAAAACTTTTAAGTTGGATTACTTGAAAATATCTACATTGGTCAATCCAAAATTGCTTTTTAAAGCTGTCATGGAAATACATGTATTTCCTATTATCAAGTCATTTACGTTTTTTATGCCTTTAGTTTTCCATGTGGACCAATTTATCGATGAATTCTGGAAAGCTATCCAAGGATTGTTCCATAGGGTTGTGTTTTTTTAGGGAGTGATATTGGTTTCTTGTAGAATACGTTTCATTTTCTTCCATGTTGTTATAATGTTCTTAAACTATGAAGTTGTTAATGTTCTTAGCTTTATCCTTTGAAAATAGACACATAAAAATATTCGGAGGGATGAGTATGCGCATCTTCATTATGTACCATTGTTCCTCTTTAGTGCATTTAACTATATGTCGCAAGTAAAAGCCTTTGGTGGCGAGTTGATACAATTCCAAGTCTGGAAGGTTAAAACCACCCTCAGACTTAGGAAGATGTAATACTTTCCTTTTTATTTTATGAGTTTTATTTGCCATATGAAGTCTGTTATGACCGAGTATGCTTTTGTAGCCCTTTCCTGCAGTCAATGACCTAGTAGCCTCATGGGTGGAATGTTATTAATATATTTCAGAATTTCAGAATTAATCAACATTTTTAAAAAAGTTTAAAAAAAAGCTGTTTCTATGTTAAACAGTTTGTTATTATTTCAGTCTTCTGTGATCTATATAAAATGTAATATTGGGATGCAAACCCAAAATTATACTCTATATCTGACTGACATGGTGCAGGTGTCTTCTTTTTTTTAAGACCATAACCATGTGTGTTTGTTGTATACTTTTGTTTCAAAGTAGATTTGTTTAAGATTACCAAGAAACACTGTGTGACTCTGATTTAGCCCACTGCAGTAAAAGGTTATTAAAGAATGTCTTCGTGGGGTAATTGGTATTACCGAGAATAAAGTATAAAAACGTTGGGAGCCATGCAGGGACGGCATTATGGGAGGGCCTTAGGGGGCCTGGCCCGCCCTACCGTACCTCCTTGCCCGTCCAATAAAAAATATTGAAATATTGATCATTTATTTGACCACGACGCACACCAACAGAAAGAACGCATCAATCTCAGATAAAGCATCCGAGTGAGCGAAACACGCTCTCTGGTCGTGTCTACACTTGACACTTACATGCGACTTCTGCTATCAGAATACGAAAGCTCGCATTGAAAGACGGGTCTAGACGCACAAAAGTTGCTTTGTGGTCTGATTGTGTTCAGATCTGCCGACCACTTCTGGAGGTGGTCAGGATTTTCTCCTCAGTCTGGATGCAGTCAGGCTACCGAAAAGCGCATACAGCACTCCTCCCACAAGTTCTCCAGAAAACGTGTGTTTTGGGACCGAGAGGCAACCCTTTTCATTATAATGTTGGAGGAAATACATTCCTAGGGTGGGGGGAAGGGGAACGTGTTTGCTGGCCTCATAAATGCTAGCCAGCTAGCTAATATTAGAAAAAACGTTTTTTTTTTGTGGCAAAGAGTTATGCTAACTCGTTTGCAATCCCTTACTAGCGTTACTAGCTAGCTTGCTGGCTAGCTACAGAGCTTAGCTGGCTACTTAGCTACAGTAGTTAGATACTGCATCAGCTGTGTTTTGCCTATCCCACTGTTTGTAGAATGCATACTGCATTTGGGACTATAGCACGGGATATGGAACAATGGGACATGGGGAACATTAAATGTAAATGTAAACGCATTACGTGTTCGGAATCATTATCAGAACCCATTATCAGAATACAAAAGCGTCCTTAACTGTCAATTCTAGCAAGACACGGCCTCTTTCTCACTATGGTCAGACCATACATATATGATGCTTGTCTGGACAAATAAGAGTTATGGCGGTCATAATATTCTGTCCAGACGTGGATTAGACATCATATAGTAAGACAGAGGTGCGCTGTTTCGCTCACCGGATGCTTCCGGGCTTGAGAAAGTTCAGAGAGAGAACGAGGCGAAGACAGTGAGAGGGCTCACTTTTGCCAAAATCTGTCCAGAATAAGCCCAATGCTTTTTTATGGGCATAATTGCAAAACCAAAGGGTTGTCGTCTCCCTTTCCCCCCTTTTTTGGGCAACCAAAAAAACTTTTAAAAAAAAAAATTTTTAAAAAGGCCCGGAAAAAGGAAAATAAAAAGCATCTTTCGTTAAAAAATTAAAAAAATAAAAACCTTTTATTTTTTTTTTTTTTTTTTTTTTTCCCCTTTTAAATTTAAACCGGGGTAAACCAGTTGAGAACAAGTTCTCATTTACAATTTTCCGCCCGGGCCCCAAGAAAAAGCAAAGCAGGGGCGATAAAAAAAAACAACCAAAATTTACATTGGGGGGTTTAAAACAAAACAAAGCAAAAATAAAACAAAAAATACTTTAAAAATATAAAGTGTGTCCCAAATTTAGCAAGTTATGGGGAAAGGGCCCAAAAAAAATAGGCTTAGTCCCAAAAAAATTAAAATTAGTTTTAACACTGGAATGATAGATGTGCAAGAGATGATGTGCAAATAGAGATCCGGGGGGGTTTCCCAAATGGGGGCAAAATAAAAAAAACAATATGGGGAAGGGGGTTGGGCGGGTTTTTTTAAAAAGGGCTGGGAAAGGGGGCCAGTGATCGGTAAGGGGGCTCTGACAACTGATGCTTAAAGTTAGTGGGGAGATAAGTGTCTCCAGCTTCGGGTTTTTTGAAATTTTTTTCCCAAATCATTGGCAGGGGGGAACTGGAAGGAATTGGGGCCCAAAAAGGGGGTTTTGGCTTTGGGGAGGGCCCAAGTGGATATTCCCCGCTGGGCGCAGATTTAGGGGTTTTGGGGTTGTTTGGGTTTGGACCAAGAGCTAAGATAGTGGGGGTTTTGCCTACCCGTGATTTATAGTGGTTTGGACCCCAGTGGGTTTGGCAAAGAAATGTATGGGGAAACCGGGCCAAACCAAGAGCGTCCCGGTCACAGTGGTGGGAAATTTTAAAATGGGGTTTTTGGAAAAAACGGATGGCACTGTGTTTAGACAAACACCCAAATTTGTTTAAATTGAGTGTTGGAGGTATTTTGAAAAAATGACATCCCCGAAAAAAAGGGATCGGTGGGATAGCAGTTTTACCGGGGGCCATGTTTGGCAGCATGAAAAGGAAAGGCTTTTTGCGAAATGGGAAAAACCGATTCTAGATTTAATTTTGGTTTTGAAAATTTTTTAATGTGAGTCGGGAAGGAGAGTTTACAGTTAACCGGGAACCCCCTAGATTTTTGTAGTTGCCCACAACCCCTAGGTCAAAACCCTTAAAAGGAAGTAGTGATTCTAGGGGGTGGGGTGGGGTTGAAAGCAGCGGGGGTTTGAAGGGGGCATGCTTTTATTTTTTATAGTGTTTAAGAGCGGGTTGGAGGCTACGAAAGGGTGTTGTAGGGAAATTGAAGCCTTTTTGGAAGGTTTTTTAACACAGTGTCCAATAAAGGGCCAGATTAAAAAAATTTGGTGTGGTTGCGTAGAGGTGGATCTGAGAGTCACCAGCAGCAAAAAGGCGACGTCTTTGATATACACGAGAAAATTTTTTTCGCCCAAAAATTTGAACCCTGTGGCCCCCCCATAGAGACTGCCAAAAAGGCCCAAAAAACCGGCCCTCCGATTTGAACATTAAACTCTATTAAAGAAATATTTGGGTAAAACCAGGCGAGGCAGTCTTTTAGAAACCAAGGCTATTTATCCCCAATAAAAAAGGGGGGGGTTTGACGAGTCAAAAACCCTTTGGCCAGGTAAATAAAAAGGGCCCGGGCACAGTACTGTCTATTATCGATCGCGGTTATAATATCGTTTAGGAACTTGAGCGGGTGAAGTGCACCCATGCCCGCTCGGAAACCGGGGTTGCCCAAACGGGGAAGGTACGGTGGGTTCAAATGGTCGGTTTATCGTTTGTTTACTTGGCTTTCAAAAAAATTTTGAAAGGCAGGGCGGGGGGATATGGGTCCTTTAAAAGTTTGGGGTCTAGAGTGCCCCCCCTTTTAAGGGGGATTACCGCGGGGAGCTTTTCCCAAACTTTTGGGGGATCTCAGACGTTCGGAAAGAAAAGGTTTTAAAAAGGTAGTAAGGGGGTTCGACAATTTCGGCGGCTAGTTTTAAAAAAAAGGGTCCAGATTGTCTAGCCCCGATGATTTGTAGGGGGCCCGAATTTTTCAGCTCTTTTAGAACACAGTGTTTTGGATTTTGTGATTTAAGGAGGGAAACGGGGGGCATGGGGCAAATTTTCGGGGGAGGGTTTCAGAGCTGGTGGCCGGGGGTAGTGGTGAAAAGGGGGAAAGCATGGCCAACCCCTTTTGGGAAAAATGGGTTGTTTAAATTTTCGTTATTGTAGATTTAAACGGTGGGGATTAAATGTTTCCTAGCTCAGTGCAAGGGGGGGCAGCTGGGGGAAGTGCTCTTATTTTTCCCTGGACTTTACAGGTCCCAAAAATTTTTGGAGTTAAAGGGTACAGGATTCAAATTTTGTTGAAAAAAGTTTGCCCTTTGGGTTTCCTTTAAATTTTTTGTGGATATTGGGTTCCCTAACTTCCCTGAAAAGTTGCATATCGCCGGGGGGCTATTTTATGCTAAAGAGGCCCCAAGGGATGTTTTTTGCTGGGCAAGGGCAGTTCAAGTCTGAAAAGGAGGAAACCCGGGGGCTATATCTTTCATTCTGTTTTTTTGAATGGGGCATGTCTATTTAGATTGAGAGGAAAATTTCTTTTAAAGAACAAAAGGGGATCCTCTACTTTACGGAATGAGATCTATAAACCATTTTTAGGGTTTCCCGGGCCAGGTAAAATTTTGGAAAAGGGCCGCTCGCTGAAAATGTTTTTGGGGGGCGTTTTACATGATGAGGGGTTGGTTTATTTGAACCCCGGACCCGTTACGGAGCCCGGGAAAAAGGCCCCGTGATTCGCTGAGGGTCCTGGTTTAAGACAAACCGGAGGTTTTAAAATTTTGGGGGTTAAAATTAGGTTTAAGGGTGAGATCTATTAGGGTACCCCGTTAACGGTTTTGGGTTGGTTTTTAACTGGTAGGTTGTTTTTATAAATTTGGTGAGATTGGGGCATCTTTGTTTGAAATTTTAGGATGGCCCCGGGGGGTTTAAATTCCCAATTTTGGCACCAAGCAGTTTTTAACTCCCGAGGATAAGATGGGGGGCAATCAATTTACTATGGTGTCCGGGCAAGGCCCGGGGCCCGAGGGGGGTTGAAAACAAAAACGGCAACAGTGAGGGGATTTATTTCTTGGAAAAAATGGATTTTTAAAGTAGAACGCTCAAAAAATGTTTTGGGCCAGGGCCTTTGGATTTTTTATATGGGAGCTCTGCAGGGGTATCTCTACAGGTTAGAATTTTCAAACTCCCCCCCCTTTTGGCAGTTTTTTATCTAGACGGAAAAAAGGGTTTTTGTTTTGGGGGTGGGAAAAAATTCAAAAATTTTGGTTTGGGGGTTTCCCAAAGCCAATTTTAGACACGCTAGAACCCTCAGGGTTGGGGGAGGTGCTAAACGGGCCAAATGAATTAAATCAAACTTAGGGAAAAGGGGGTTCTTTGATATTTTGGCAGAAAACCAAGACTTTTTCGGTTTTCCAAAAAAGTCAAACAAAGGGTTGCTCCTTTGGGGAATTTTGGGTTTATTTTCTGGGGCCCCCTATGGCCCGGGTTATAGCCTTTACCCCCCCCCAAAAGGAACAGAGGAGGGGCTAGGAAAAGGATTTTCGACTTTTTGGGCTTTTTAAGGGGGGGTTTTAGGTTTTGGGTTTGGGACTTAGAATTTAAAAAGGGGGGGAGATTTCCGGGGGTTGTAGAAAAAATTCAGGGGATTATGTTTCAGGGGGAAAAGGATTGGAAAAGGGTATGGTTTTAAAATTTTTGGGAACCCTTTTTGCCCTTGGGAAACAAGGAAAAAGGAAGCGTCATTGGAGGCACCCATTGAAACCGGGCTCGGCTTTTTATTTGGGGGGGGAACAAAAGGGAAATTATGAGGCAGGGTTTTAGAGGGACTTTTTTTTGGGGGTTTACAGGGGAAATTTTCAATAAGAAACTAACCCAACGGGTTTGGCAAGCATAATTTTTTACAGGGAGAGAGGGATTTAAAGCCAAATACAGGGGTTTTTTTTAAGGGGCTAAAACACAAAACAAAAGCTATAATTTTGGGTTTTAAAGACTAAAAATGACTAAACCCGGACCCCGGGCCCGTTTAAATGAAAATCCAGGGAGGGGGGGGGGGAAAAACAGCTGTTTCAGCTGATGATCAAAAGGGCCAGGAACAGCAAAATGTTTTGTCCGGAAACTTCAAAATTTGGGGCTTTCAGCACAGTAGCAGGGAGCACAGGGGTATTTTGCATGTGCTACGGGCCGGGGCTGGGAGATTTAATTTTTGTGGGCGTCGCCCCGGGAAAACCTGTTGAAAACAAACCAAAATTTCTTTGGGGAAACCCCCTTTGTGTTGGATCGGCGGGCTTTCCGGGGGTCCAAAACTAGGTGGGCCCGTCCGGTTTACAGAGGGTGTAGCCCGGGGGTTGGGGCCCCCTTTTAGGATGATTAGCCAGACCCCAGCGTCCATTTTGTTTTAAGCTTTGCTGGTAGCGATGAATCCCGGGGTTAAAGGTCCAGTTTTATTCAGTGGGTTCCGGCCGAAAAAAATGATATTTTCTGGGTCATAACGCGCCTTTGGCAGAATGGCCGAATATCCCTTTATTAATAAAACCCGTGATTTAATTAACCCCCAGAAAAAAAAATCCAAAAAGTTCTTGGGGAAATACCGCTAAAATGTGGTAAAAAGCAGGTAGCTATTTTTTCTACGGCTAGCTAGTTTCAACTGGAGATTCTTTGATAAAAAGGGAAAATTTTAAAAGAATTTCCCTTCCACATTTTAGTTTAGGCGGGTTGGGAGGGAAAATATATTTTTTTAAAGGATAAAAGTCCCGAAGGGGAAAAATGTCGAAAAATACAAAAAAACAGGGGATTTTCAGGGGTATTTACAGACACACGACAAAAACAGAACGCCTTACTTCGCCATCTTCACCTCACTCTCAGGTTTTCAGCCTGGAAAAAGGGAAAAATGGAGGTGCACAGGGGCACTTTTTGGGGCGCTGGGGTTTTTCCCCAAAGTACATTTGTTTTGCAAAATTTTTAAAAATTTCTCCTTTTCTAAATTTAAAAAAATTCAAAATACTTCACCAGAGAGTTAAAGACTTAGCCCCCATAGGATCATTTGCCTTTTTTTTTTTAAAATTTGCTTGTGGATTGTTTTTAAAAACACAAGTTTGTAGGGCCCATGCCTAAAAAGGGGGTCCCCCAATTTGGGCAGCGCCCAGGGCATATTCTACTGATTGGTTTGGGAGCTTTTCACGGAAAACATCTCAAATATGGGTCCCTGCGTGACTTTTCCTTAATGTGAAAGACTTATTTTTCAAATCCCAAATTTAAATATGTATAATTGTTTCTTTGGTTTTAAAAGAATCATGTAACAATTAACTCATTAGGAAAATTTTGGGGGCCACGGGAAAAGTTGTTTAAAAAGAGTTCCATCTCCCGAATTAAAATCTTGGAAGATTTATGAAATATTCTCGATAACCCAAAAAAAACCCCCTTTTTTCATTACCTCATCATTTTCCCTTCGAACGTCCCCATACTCCTTGAATCTGCAAGAACCCTAACCTTTTTGAAAGAAACAGAAATATTAATTCTTAGTATCCCAAACCAACCCGGGTCATTCGGGTTTGAAAAGCCCAAAATATAATTTTTAAAGCGTAGTTGTCCTTGATCGGGCATTCCTCTGTTGAACCACTTTTCAAAAAAGGGTTTTTTAGTGTCCAAACCCACTTTTGGTGGACTCGGCTTTTTTTCGAATGGGGTGTTTTTTAGATAGATACTTTTGGGGTGTACCAACGGTTTGGGGGGCCAAAATGGGATTGTTTCCCCCTTCCCCCAAAACGGTGTCTTTAGGGGAATTTTTTGATACTTTACATGGGGGCCCCTGCAGGGTGGGAAAAACTGGTCTTTGTAAAAATTTTTCTTCTTTTGTAAGATTTGGGGTTTAGAGTTTCTCACCATTTCAAAAATTGGACTTCTCTCACGTTTTCGGTCGTAGAGGTTTAACTAAAATTTGGGCCCTGTCCAGCTCGTGCTGTAGTCGGGTGGTCTTTCTGGTCTTTAACCCTTTTAAGCCGTGTAGCCCCAGCTCCACACTTCCCCGGGCTCTGATTCAAAGTTCTAACCCCTTCCCAAATGTGCGTCGCCCTCCCCAAGTTTTTTGGTCCTAGGGCATTTCGTTTCCAAAGGGTTTTATTTTCTCGGGTAAAATGGGGGGGTTCCATCATCCCACACAATGTCTGTGCTCATTGGGCTGGTTACTGACTGGGGAAAAAATTCAAAAAAGAGGAAAAAAAAATTATCTAATTTGAAGGCTAAAAAACCATTGCAACCCCTTTCCCCAAAAAACTCTCAATTTTAAACATTTTAAATTTTTTTTACAACAATTTTGAAAGTAAAATTGACGGGGGGGAAAAATGTAACTTTCCCAGTTAAATTTAAATTTCTTGGGAAACCGGTATTAATACATCACAAAAAAATTAAACCCCTTTTGAAATGAGTATTCTTTAGATCCCCCCCTGACCATTTCCCAAAAAATTTGGATGTCAGAAAAACGTTCCAATGTCAAAAACTTTTTTACGTTAGAGTTTTTAGGGGGGCCACATCTCTTAGAAAAAAGGCATTCCTTTGGTGGGGTATGAAAGGCAGGAGGGGAAAGTTTTTTTCCCCGCTTAAATTTAAAAAAAACCCCGTGTAAAGGGTCCCAAAACCAAACACAGCCCCCCCTTCCCCCCCTTTTTGTGGGGGAAAAGGGGGTTTTGGGTACTTTTAAAAATTTGCCTAGCAATGGGGGCCTTTAATCCCCGTCAGGGGGAGCCTGCCCTATGTGTAGGGTAATTTGGCTTGAGTATAATTTTAAAAAGTTGCAACAAGAAGAAGGGAAGGTTTTGTGGCAAAGATTTTGGCGTGGTTTTTCTCCGAATGCATGCACCCCAAATCTTTCCCGAATGCGTTTTTCTCCCCGCCAATTAAATTTCCCCCTTTTTTGTTTCAAATTTTGGGAAATTGATGGTTGAGGTTTTTTGTTGGGTCAATTCCCCTTATATATGTTACCCGTAGGGCCCAGTAAAAATTTGTTTTTCCCTTAATCCCTCGCATTTGGTTATTACTTTTTTGTTAATGCATGTATTAATTACAGTTTATTTTCCATTCCATTCCGGAGGGAAAAGTTGTTTGCAGAGGTCACAACCTGCTACCCTTGGAGAAACAAGTTTTTGGGTTTTTTTTTCCAAAAACCCCCCTTACAAGTTTTGTCAAACTTTTCAAATTTTGTTTTGTTTGGAGTCCTCCGTGGGGCAATGGCATGTTTTCCCCGGTTTTTTCTTCCTGATAAAAAGTTGAAAGGGGGCGGGGCAGGGCCTTTGGGGAAAGGGATAAAGTAGGCCTACCCGGGCCCTTTTTCATGCAAATGTAGGGAAAATTTCCCTTTTGCAATGTCTGATTTCTGATTGTCTTAAAATACCACGTTCCCCACTAAATTAAATTAGAGCTTCTCGTAATTATTTCTTTTAATTTATACATTGTTTAAAAGAAGTCTGTTTTTTTAACATCCCCTTGCAAATGAAAGTTTTTTTTTCATTTTTTAAAAATCTTCCCAAAATCCTGGCCCCCGTAATCACCAAGCCTCGGTGTGAAAGAGCAAAATATCCTGATTGATACCCATATATCCAGTGGAAATGTCATTAAAAAAACTGCTGTCTGTTTCCCGAGCTCACTGGGGCGGGAAAATCGCGGCCCGGGAAAAGGCTAAATTGATACAGTGTTGCAATTTGCTAGCAATAGCTCAAGTCAAGCCCGTGGCGATTTTAGGGATGTCAATCTTTTGGGGGGCCAAAAAAAAAACAATATGTTTAGATGCATGCCAGAAAAAACCCCTACCAAAAAAACAAAAAAACACAAAACAACACTAAACAATACATTAATTGGAATATAGGGTGACAAAAGGTGCCCAAAAAAACGTTGGGGGTCATAAAAGGGTGTCCCCAACAGCAGATCCCAAAAGCAGTCCCCCAAAACCTACCCCTGCTACAAATGGCTTTCCCGCGGAGGCCCCTTTTCTGGGGACGAAAACCCGTTTATTCAGCCTTTTTAATTGCCTTTTAAAAAAAACCCTAGCTGATATGGCTAAATAGCTTAAAAAAAATGTTGGGTTTTTTCTAAACAAAAAATGGGATAAGGGGGGAACCCAGCATAAAGAGGCAATCTGTAATTTTAATTAAGAAATTAATGAGCGACTAGGACGGACGTAGTCAATATAAACCCTTTTTTAGCATTTTTTAAAGTACAGAAAAAGAATCCCGAAAATGGGCCATTTTCCCCCCCCACAGTATTCTCCCTGTACACCAAGTCAAACCCTAGGGTAAAATAAAGGGGGGATATAACAGCCCAAAGAAAACTCCTTACAATTTTAATGATGACATTTCCTAAAACAGGCATAGGGACATGGCACCACCAATCAGAACCCGTAGGTAAATTTATTTAGAGGAAAAAAGGGGCCAAATTATTTTGGGGAGGCCCATGGGGTACTAAAAAGCCTTTCTACAAAAAATACACCCTTTGTATTACTTTTTTACGCAGTGGTCTAAGGCAATGCATCGCAGTGCTAGCTGTGCCACTAGAGATCCGGGGTTTGAAATCCAAAGGGTTTTGTGTAGCCGGCCCCACCGGAGACCCCTGGGGCGGGGGCCCCAAAATCTTCCAGGGAGGGGGGAATGGCCGGGAGGGGGTGTAAACTCAGTTTTGGGGAAACATGGGGATTTGCAACGCCAGGGTTTGGGGGGTTTTGATTCCAGTATAAAAAAATTAAAAAAAAATGTATTCAAATCACTAACTGTTTGCTCTGGATAAGAGCGTCTGCCCAAATGACTAAAATGTAAAAAAGAAATACAAGCTTTCCCCGGGGATGTTTTCGCATTTAGCAGGCCGCAAAATATTTTCAAAAAATTTTTGGGATCACCTTTTTGGGGCTGTGCTCACTTGAAAAAGGAAGGTGGAAAACCCGATTGGAATTCCGGAGTTGGGTGACCGTTTAAAAATATTTTTCCCGGGTTTTCCCCGTCAGCTAGGTTTTTTTCCCGGGGGTTCCCCGGGTTTTTTGAACTCACTGAAGTATGAGATTTCCCCTTCCAAAGGTTTCCCCGTTGTTTTTACGTGGCAGAAGTTTATGCGGATTGACAGCATGGCCAATGTTGAATGTTTTTTCCTTTTTAAACTTTGGGAAAAAAGACCCTTAAAACCCCGACCTTTGGGGAAAACACACCCCCCTCCACTGAATGCAGGGTATGATTGCTTTTTCCCAACTTTCAGTTAGCCATGATCCCCAAACCCCTCATTTTTGAATTTGCGTTTTTTTTCCCCCCCTTTTTGTGTAATGTCCCAAAGGGCCCATGACCCGATACGTTTTTCTATAAATTTTTTTTCATTATTTCTCTTTCTTGACAAAGGTTTTAAAAAAGGGTTTTCCATTTGATTGGACTTATTCTGATGTGACGGGTAGCTTTTTTACACTGTAAAAAAATTTTTTGTTAATCTAAATCAAAATATTATAGGGAACAAAATGCATTAATATTTTTGAGTAATATTTTCGCATTGTTTTTTATTAGTAGATTCTTGAGTAATTTTTTTAGTGTGTTCAAATACATTTAGTAAAATACCCAGAAATAAAATGATTATTTTTAAATTTGATTGAACCCAAATAGATCCTGAAATTGTGTTTTTTTAATGAATGATTAATTCTTTAATACTCCCTTGGGTTTCATTATAATTAATTTAGACCAAATCAGAAAGGTTCCCATATTTACTTTGGATTTACTCGATCAGATCACTTAAAAGAAAAAGGGATCAGGGCACCAGGAAAACCCTTTATTTAAAAATCAAAAGGTTTTTCAAAAAAAGCTCTTTTTAAACAGGGCAAAAACAGCAGGGAATGATTCTCAAATTTTTAGTTGACAAATTTCGAATTGCAAACCCATTGCAGGGCGGGCCTGATTGTGCAGGGAGGCAAAAAAACCCCAGAATTTGGAACTAGGGAAAATAGCTATATAGGATATTTTTGTGGGAGAACCATTTCTTAAAGAGATAGAATGGGGCTTTTAAATGCAAAGGATTTAAATACAAAAATGGGGGGGGGTCATGGGGGCGCAAATACTTGTGTTTTCACTGGGGGATATTTTTCACCCAAAAAAAAAAGAGATGACAACCCCAATAATTATTTTAAACTAAAAACCTTTTCTAGTTTCTTCCCAAACATTTTCTGTTTACAAACACTGCCGGGTGGATGCCACCTATATTACCTTTGTAAAATTTTTTTAAACCATTTAAATTTTTCTAGGTTTTTTTGAAGTTTTTTTAAAAGTTCCCATAAAAATTTTCCCCAAAAGAAATCTGTTTTAAAATAAACACAAAGGTTTTTTCAGGTAGCCCATCATTTTTGCAGGTAGCATTGTGAGGTAAAAAAACAACCATACTGTGGGAGACAGACCCTGGTAAAAATTTTTAAAAACCTGTGGTAAAATGTTGTTTCCTTGATGAAAAACCCAAAAAAATTTTAAAAAATGATTCAAATGTCAGTATTTTTAAACATAAACCGTTAAAGGGAACCAAAAATTTACAGGGCATTTTACCCAAAGATTTTCCTTAATTAAAAAAAACCTATTTTTTTATCTTTGGGTTTTTAAAAAAACAACTTAAATTTCCGGGCAGTGAAATTTTTAAAACACACCTTGGGAAAATAAAAGTTCCCTTCCCCTTTAAACCCCTTAAATTATTTGCCTAGAAACATTGCAGCGGGGGCCCATCGGAACGGGGGTCCCCGACCGGGAATTCTCCTGTCCCGCCTCTCAGTGACCCTCCCCCGGGGAGGGAGAGGTTGGGCCCAGCACAGATTTTTGTGCCACAGGACAGAAGCAGGCCCGTGGTAGAGGAAAAAACCGTTCCTTACCTGCACCAAAGAAATAAGGGAGAGAAAAATTTCAGAGGCTCTCAGCGTTTAAATTTCAATGTGTTACAAAATAACCCTGACATTCGTCTATGACAATTGTCCTCCCGGGGTTCATTTGCCCCTTTAAAAACGTAATTTTTTCTTTAGGGCTTTTTCATCTTGAAATGTTTAAACTTTGAGCAGGGCCACTCCCCAAACAGTTTTTTGGAATGTCTCAAAGTGTAATTTAGCTTTTTGGGGTAGCTGAGATTCAGAGCATGTCATGCCAAAGAAGAAGGCCCCCAAGCCTTTGCGACCCTGGCCCCGACCCGGTTTATCACTTAAGACAACCCCTAGGACGATGCCTATTCCTTGGACCATTACTGCCATGGCAAACCCTTTCCTTTTTTGGGGTTAATAGATTTTCAGGGGATGTTGTGCAAGGTCCAGCAGGGCATCACCCCCCTTTAGCTTTTCCCGTAAAAAAAAAATTCCCAAAAATACAGGGCATTCTTTTAAAGTTGGGCCCCAATTTTTTCAGGAAATTTAAATCAAAACTTTGGGTTACGAGATGCCCCTTATTTTTTTTTAAAAATGCAGTTAAAAATTCTCTCTAATTTTTCTCTCTCTCCACACACACAGGTGATGAATTTCAGGTCCAAAAAAACTTTTTTGCCCCCACAGGTAAAAACTTTAATGAGGGCACCTCCTCTTCAGCCCCGGTAAATCAATCAAACAACATAAAACCCTTCTCTTGTCAATGGTTTTTGAAACGAGGTATTCAACACAAAAACCCCCTACCCTTTAAATTTCTAATTGGGTCAGTAAAGCGAAAAAAATTCCTCAATGAAATACATCATGACCCCCATTTACAATAAAATCAAGGGTTTTCATTGGGTTGAAAATTTTGCATGTGAAGAAATGAAATCAGCAATTTTTTACCGATCCAAGGGAAACCTAAAATTTTAAAAAGATACAATGTTTGGGGACAAGCAGGGCCCGGGGGCTTTAAATTGCAGCACCCAAAATCAGCCCAGCTTTAAAAATAAAACAGTGAATTTTTTCCCGAGAAAACTTTTCCTGGAGGAGGACATCCAGCACAACCCGCAACTGTGTCCAAGTGCTCCTCCCTTGGAAGGAAAAGGGAAAAAAAACCTTTGGGGTGTCCCCGGTCAAACATGGCCATAAACCTTTTTCTCAAGGGTGCTTTTTGGTGAGCCTCTGGAAATTTTTCATTTATCTGAAAGACAAAAAAGTGAAATACGCCCAAACAAGGCGTTTGTGTCCCCCTGTGTGGGCCGAACCCCTGAGCCCAACATGGCGCAACTAGAGAAAAATACCAAAACCCCCACGCTGTATTTCCCCCTCCTATTTTTCCCCTGGCGCTCCACCACCACAGAAAACCTGAGCAGGCTGAACACCTCATTTTTGGAGCTGCCTTACTCAAAAAACAAAAAAAAGACCATGTTGTATGGGGCCCTTTTTTTTAAATAAATTTTTATCATATTTTTTCATTGTTTTGGGAAACTGGGTATGTGACCGTAAGTGTTTAAAGCCAAAAAAAACATGCAAAAAAAAGGCAACAACAAAAAAAAACAAGACAGATAGAAAGGGAGGCAGGGCAGGCAGAGTAAGAGAAAGAAAGGGGATTGGGAAATAAAAAATAATTTTTATCAGGATATTTTCCCACTGTTTTTTTGTCGGGTTTTGGCCTTTTTTATTTTAAATTTGTTGATGATGGAAGGAAGGCCCCATGCTGCGTTGGCCTATTGGCTCTCTGGTTCTATTTCGCTAAATTTTTTTAGCCGCCAGTGGATCACAATGTAAACCCTTTTGTCCATATGGCAGAAGCTGGGGGTCTCGCCTAGTTTTAATTTTTTAACCCTTTAATTTTTTTCAAATTTGTTTTTATTAAAACGTGAAATGATTTTTAAAACAAAAATGTTTTCATTGAAATGAAACTGGGTTTCCCCAAAAGCACCTATAAAAATAAACCCTTTAAAAATTTACAAAAAAAATCGGTTAAAAAATTGATCGTAAGGGAAAAAGGGGTCTTGGACAGAATTTTTAATATAGCCTATAGCCTAGAAATTTGAAAATGGGGAAACACCTCAACATTAGAATGCCACTTTTTTTCAGCTTCAAAAAGCAACAAATTTTATTTTTTAAATGGATAGAACCCTTTAAGGGAATACAGTTTAAACTTGGCATCAAGTTTTTTTTCAGGTAGTAACTTTGTGATTATTTCAATAGGCCAAAAATTGGTGTTACATGGGGCTTTGGAAATTGGGTTTTTTGCCACAGAAAACCCCGGAAACCCTGCGGGTTTCCACTGAAGGAAAATTAGGGGTCGGTTTCCCGGTCTGTCCCTGGATGGGAGAAACCAAAAAGCCCGCTGAAGTGGTGTTGGAGGGCCCCGCAAAGGGGGCAATCTTTTCCCCCTATCTAAAAAAAAAGATCCCAATGCCCCAAGGCTGTGATTGGAGGCCCTTGCCCCCGTGTGGGGTGAGTCTTTCGGATGGGGCGTTAAACGGGTGTCCCCCACTCTCTGTGGTCACTAAAGATCCCATGGCACTTATCATAAGAGTAGGGAAAGTTAAAACCCCGGTTTTTCCTGGCTAAAAATTTCCCAATTGGACCCTAATCATCCCCAAATTCCAAATTGGGTCAAATTTTCTTTCTTTTCCCCCCGTAAAATATTTTCCCCAGGTTGTTGCTGTAAAAGAGAAAGTGTTTTCAAATCAACCTTTCTTTGGAAAATTAAAAAACAGATTTCATAATAATTGGGGGATGACATAAGTGGGTAAAAGGGGCAGCCACTATTTTTCTTGTGTACAGCAGGTTTCAAAAGGAATTAAAAAGCAATTACCAAAGTATTTTGTAAAAACAAAGCTAATAAAATTTCCTCCAAATTAAAAAATTACAGTGTTATTACACAGGCACAAAACGTTTTAAAATTAAGTGTAAAAAATATGGCTAAAAATGCCCTTTTTTGAATCAACTACCGCCCAAAGGGTTTAAAAAACAGGGTTTGTTTGTATTTTTAGCAGGGGGGGCCAAATTTCCTTGGGGGGCCGGGGAATATTTCCCCCCCACATTTTGAAAATTTCAAATTTTTTCCCCCCCTTTTTTTCATTGGAATGTGAACAAAAAAAGGGGGCGGTTGGGGGTTTTTTGGGCCATGTGGGGGACCTCTGATCGGGCCGGGGGTAGGGAGTTTTTGGGTGTTTATTTTTCTGACAACAAAATAAAATTAAAATATTAAATTTTATTATTATTATTCCCCCCCCAAATTCTAAAAACCCAAAATTGCGCCCCCCGATTCTGAGTAAAAATATTTCCCTTTAAAAAATTTGGGGTAGTGTGTGTTTGAAACAAGAACACTTACCCCCCATATTTCCTACCTTTGCAGTATTTTAGGTATCATAAAAAATTTTCAGCTTTTTCGCCCTTTTTTTTGGGGGCAGTTGGGGCGTCACGACTAGTTGAGCGTCACGACTGATTCATTACTATTTTGAAATACACATATATACCAGACTTCATATAACTTTGTCCAACAAGGTTAACAAACTGAATATATATACAGACACTATCACGGATACTCCAACATTTACAAAAAAAAAAAGTTATAAGAACTGTCGATTGTGTAGTAGAACATGATCCAAACAGTAGATCATAAACATAGTCTAGCTTATAATGTGTTATACATTCATGTTATTGTCAGGATTGTCAACCCAAACCGATTAAGCCCTACTTTTGTAATAAAGTCAAGGTCCTAAGATCCTAAAAGTATAAACAGGCTAGTCATTAAAACTAATGTAAATCTGTATTCACATCTATCAAAACAACAATACAACCATATAAAAATAGATAAACACAAAAGATCCATCAAAGCCACAATTTTGGAGTAGATACTTTAACATAGTGTAGTCTTACATTAAAGTACATATCAAAGCGTGCATGTTCAATATGCAACTTTCGTACAAAATAAGCAACATGGAATAGGTCATCGCAGGTCTGCGTAGATAACATTCACAAGCTTTGCATGTAGCTGCTAATCGGTATATGGAACAGACAATCTCCGTGAACGGACATTAGATACACTTCACAAGGACAGAGGAAAAGACAAGAACATCCACAACATAAAGAATCGAAAAATTGCCCAACTGCCATTTTATAATAATAACATACAACTGCAATACATTAAGGTAATAATTGGTATACTGCATAGTATTAGATACAAGCACAGTGAAATAACAATTAACTCTCAATGTCATAATTGTAGAACACTCAGAACAAATATATCGGACCATTTGTATTCCCAGTTGATTTTGCTCCACCGATGAGTTTTATGGTTGAAAGCGCGTGATATCAAGGCATCCTCACGAGAAACCACGTGTGGCATTGTGATTTGTTTAATAAAATGCATGGAAATGTAGCCACAGGTGTCCCATGGCCCAATCAATGACCAGTAGGGGGATACCATAGCCCTGATAAAAAATAACCTATTTGTTAACCACAGAAAGAAGTCAACTTGGACTGCAAACATGTGGATATATTTTTGTCGATCGGATCTAGGATGACCCGGACCCGTTAGGTCCGACGTCAAGGTCTAATGTCTGTTTACATGTCAAGGGTACTATATCGGAAGAAAGTCAGGAAGGCTGATTTGTTCATCAGGGTCCAGTTCGAGGTAGCAGGTCCTACCCCTATATTAACACAAACAATAAATATTGGGTCTGGTTCGGGTCCGGGTCTCATTCCTCTTGGATCCGAGACAGACCTCAATGCTAACTAGGCTAACTTGTTTAGTCACATTAGTATAAAAAACCACTGTATTATGAAAGTACAAAGTGGGATCAGGATAATTATTAAGATGGAAGTATTTTTTTTTAATAACCCTGTTCTTTAATGCTCATACAGAACTAATCATGAACAAACAAAACGAAAAAAAACCTCTTCTATAGAAATGTCATGGCTGTTATGAAGTGACAAACAAATGTCTATCTAAGACCGTGAACACTGTACACTTCTCCTGCTCATATAAAGTCAGTTACAGCAAAAGAGAGATCAAGGAACTTTGCCACTAGACATAACAATCAAGATGCAATAATTGTTTGGAGGTCAAATGTAGAACATGGATCAAGTCCCAAGAACCAGAACGCTTATGATGGAATTTTACCATAACCGCGTACAGAATAAACCACATGGCAGTAAAAAGAAAAAGAATCAAAAATACTAGCATCAGGCCATTGATCATCTAGATATTTTAATATTATTTCTTAAAAAAACACATCTTTCAACCGGCTTCTATTATAAATGAAAACCCAAAATCATAAACTATTAATGCCAAATCAAAATCGGTCCATATAGGGATTGAACAAAACAGACATTTTTTTTTTATTTTTCCATCAAAAGCCCAAGGAAAGTGGGAAAAAAAAGAAAAACACAAGCACCGGGTAACGATATGAAAAACAGATTTAAACAGAAAATAATGAACAATAAAGCATACTATTACACATGAACAATAAGACACCAATGAACAAAAAACAGAGGGAACCCTTAATTGTCATCTCTTTACAGAAACAGCAATACGCGACACAAAACAAAAAGATACAACAATAAAAAGAATAAATAGTTCAACATGGCCTGGCTGGGTCTCTCATAGTTTCACGACATTCAAAACTCAACAATTCAATTTGGTACACACAACACCCCCTGCCAAAATTGCAAACACCTTACGACTGAAGACAACCCGATTTAACACAAATTAATCACAAAACCCGTCTGCTATTGGCCAGAGAGGAGGCCAACAGGTGTAAGAGAAGAAAGGAAAAAAATAATACAAATTACAAAAATTATAAAGGGAAAAATCTAATTAGGCTCTAAATAATGAAAAAAAAAAAACATATACTTTAGAAAAGCACAAAAAAAAACTCAGAACACCAATGTGGCACAAACACAACCACTCCAACACAAAAACAACAGATTGTCAAACAGTCACTTACACCAAGGCACAAGAAAAAAAAACCAAAAAAAAAAAAAAACGCCAAACTTTGGTTCACAAACCAAAATAATTCATCCTCCAAAAAAAAAAACACAAAACAAAACAAATTACTAATTTGAAAAAGGAAAGAAAAATCAAAAAAAAATAAAACTAAAAAACAAAAAAAAACATAAGACAAAAATGAAAAAAAAAAAAGGCCTACAATGGTAGCAAAAAAAAGATTGCATCCACTGTAGTCCACGCCGCGCCCGGTATCGGCCACAAAAAAAAAAAACTCGGGCCACAAAAAAAAAAATGATAAAAAATAACACCCAAAAAGAAACAAAAAAACAAAAAAAAGACAAAAACAGTTCAAAAAAAAAAACAAAACAACCAAACAAAAAAAAAAAACAACAAAAAAAAAAACCATAGCAAAAAAAAAAAAAAAACGTTGTAGAACAAAAAAAAAAAATAAACAAAAAACCAAAAAAGCAAACATTCTCCAAAAGTTTAATTTTGCCGGGGAAAACAAAAAGAAACAAAAAAACCTTACACCCAACAAAACAAAATAAACAAAAAAAAAAGTCGTACGATGCATCACTCTCAAACTGACCACAAAAAACAAAAAATATCAAAAACAATCAATGAACACAAAAAAAAAAAGTAGTGATCAAACAAAAAAAAAAGCTAACCACTAAAAAAAACAGCCCAAAACAAAGAAAAAAAAAACTTCTACAGGCTAAATAAAAACAAGGTAGGGGTTAAGGAGTCAAAAAAAAAAATACAAAAAAAAAGCCAAAAAAAAAATTCCTAAAAAAAAAAAAAAAAAAAAAAAAAAACCTTACTCATATTGTTTTCAATTAAAATTGTCAAAAATAAAAAAAAAATAAAATAAAATACTCAAAAAACAATCTCAAACGCAAAACACTAGTAACATCACATAGCCATGCATAATAAAATTTCAAACTTAGTATAAAAAATAACAATAGAGAATACAATTAGATAAAAGAAGTACAAAAACGCAAAAAAAAAAAAAAAAACAAAAAAAAAACCCCAAAAAAAAAAAACAGTATTTTAATAATATATTAGGTGTAAGTTCAAACAGCTCAAAAACTAAAGGGCAAAACCATCTTTTCTTATCTAAACATATTATAGATAAAACGGCTGCATAGTATAACATAATAATACAGCGAGTATAAAACACAACAACCCCAACAATTACTCATAGCTAAACAATAGTCCAAATCGAAAATTTAAGTACAAAAACCTAAACTAAAATCTCACAGCGGGCATCCGAAACACACGTGTGAAAAATCAAAAAACAAAGCATCCCATAGGGAGGCGGGTGGTAGAATTAAAGTGCCACTTGAAAAAGTAATAATATGCTAATCGAACCCAAAAAAAAAAAAAAAAATTTCTTTTTCTATTTGTGTACAAAATTATCTATTGAACTTAAAAAAAAACCGCTCTTTGGCGGGCATACCATTAGCAAACAAAAAAAAAAAAAAAACAACAAATGTAACATTGAAGCGCTCCAATAAACGCTAAACCAGAATAAAAAAATACCATAAACCATAAATCCCCAATGACAATCTAGTATATATGTTAATTAATATAGAATATTCCTAAGTGTAGCCTAGAAATCGCATGCCACAAAATAGGGACATCGGCAAAGGTTGTTCTTTCCAATGAAAACAATAAAGGAAATAATTAAATAAAAAAAATAAAATAAGCTCCCGACAATAAACAAACAATAAAAATTGATAATCCTAAACTAATTCCAACTAAAATGGCTAAAGAGACACGGATTCTACCAAAAGATATGACCAGACCATATAGAAAAAAATAAAACCAAGTTTTGTATGAAAAAAATTTGTGATAGAAATAAAACATAAGAAAATAAATAACAATAAGTAATAAAATCTAAAAAACAAATTTCTTGTCTGAAAAAAATAAAACACAAAAAATGCCTAGCAAAAAAGGACCTAAATATAAACGTGGAAAAAAGCAAATTTCAGTATGCATAAAGGTGTGGTAACCAAATAACCAGAGCCTGTACGACTAGACTATAACAACAAAGTATTACAGGATAATAGTAAATCCTCAATCAGGGGAATGGGGCGGGGGGGTATTCAATCGATAAAAAACAAGGATCATTTAGCTATTTGATTTATAATTTTAAAATTACAACGAGACCGTATTCCAAAAAAAAAAATATAAAAATTATAATAATTACAATATTATTAAGCCATACAAAGCGCATTGAATAACATATTCAATAATGGAACAACAGGATAGTACCCCCAACAAAAATCTACGGAAGTTTGTTGCTGTAAGTGTCTGTCCTATATCTAAGAGAATATAAGAAATTATCAGGAAACATTAGTAAAAAACAATGTGTTGTTAGTTTTTTAGTTTTTTATTTAACCCCTTATTTTTTACATTAAACAGTCTCCATATATACTGTACTGCCATTAACTTTTTCAACTGGTACCGGGGGACCTTCAGACGAGTCTTGTGAGGGCTGTGGGCGCTCCTAGAGCAAAACAACGGACATGTACGTGTTTGTGAGAGTCTCATATTAGTGTGTAGCCCAAACTGGTTTGGACTCTACAGACAATTTTGTGAGAAGGACAGATTTTGGGGGTTTGTCTCATGGTCTGAAAAAACACTGCTCTAGCTCTGTCCCTTTCACTGCAGATGCGGAAGTGTGACATGGCAGATGCGGTGGATTGAGACGCATCCAATGCAAAAAAAACATATCTCTAGCTTAAACTGACAGATTTTTACGTTTTAAAATTTATTTTGCTAATTTGATTTCCGCTGGGGCGCAGACATCGACTCTAGGTCTCTAAATTCCTAAATATGGTAGGCTATAGGTTAGACTCCGACATTGACTGGAAATAAATATGATAACGCGTGTATTTTACTCTGCTTGCAAATCGTCCCACTCCTAAATGTAGCTCAAGTAGTCAAGTGTCCACTCTACTAAATTTCGCCACAACTACTCTCTTTCAAACCACATCTACACTATTGGCTGATGTCGCCCAATAATACTGATTGCCTAATATAATAATGATGTAGCTCAGTTGGTAGAGCATGGCGTTGCAATGCCAGGGTTGTGGGTTGATTCCACAGGGGGCCAGTATGAAAAATTAAAAATTTAAAAATAACTGTAAGTCGCTCTGGATAAGAGCGTCTGCTAAATTACTAAAATGTAAAATGTAAATGATATGGGCCACGTGAGAATATCTGGTATTTTAACCTATAGTTTTTTTTGCACATTTTGATTTCGACTAGGTTGGCAAAATTGCTGGAACCGGGGCTGCAAAGCAAGTCGGTCACATACACCTAAAATACATTGCGGGACTGCAGAAGGGTTCGGACCAGTTCTTGCGGGAGGGGTTGGGAGTCAGAAAATAAGTCAGAAGTCTCTCATGGGACTGTCTCTTGGCCTGAAGTTTTCTCTGTAATCTTATGACCTTTAACTATGATTATGTTACCAGCTACAGGAAGTTGTCATGGTTATTAAAGCTGTAATATGTACATTTTGGGGCGACCTGACAAAATTCACATAGAAATGTGAGTTATAGATCTGTCATTCTCATTGAAAGCAAGTCTAAGAAGCAGTATTCTATGCTTCCCGTTCTTAAGTTTAATTTTTGCGTGTTATACTTTCGGGTTTGTACACCAGTTCAAACAGCTGAAAAAAAATTTTTTGGTTATGGAAAATATATTTCACAGTGGTTTAGATGGTACAATGATTTTGTACACAATGACTGCTTGTTTTGTCACATAAACTGAAATTTGGCGAACTATTAGAATTTTTGCAACCAGGAAATGGCGGAGGGATATCTGCATATTGCACCTTTAATGCTATTGGTTGTTATAAGTTATTATCACTACAATTGACCATTTCTTGGTTTCTTGTTTTAAGATGATTCTCTTGGTTTTCTGTATTTCACCTCAGAAAATTGCATCTGCTTTGCATGGTAATACAAAGACACCCAAGCAGACATGATGATTGAACAGTGTTGTCCATTTCGGTTGTGTTTGTCAGGATCGGATCATCGACGCTGGTCCGAAGGGGAATCAGGCCCGCTTCATGAACCACAGCTGCCAGCCCAACTGTGAGACCCAGAAGTGGACGGTGAATGGAGATACACGTGTGGGGCTCTTCGCTCTCATAGACGTCCCTGCAGGTGAGCGAGATTTGGCATAGGAGTTTGTGCTATGTTAAAGCTTTGACTTTTGGCAACACTTTCATTACATAGGCATTGGCAGGAGAACTATAAGGGTTGCATTGTACCAGTTAAGGAAGAAAGGAAGTTGCATAATATTTACCAGGGCAAAGTAGTCCATAGGCAGTATATTTACATGTAGTAGTCTATTACAAGTTAATTACATAGGTAAAATCCAAATCAGTCAAGTTAGATGTCCGTGCTTCTGCATCACTTGTTGTGTATATACATGTTTATTATCTGTCACTCTATGGGTCATTCATGTAGCTGTCTTCCAGGCACGAGCTGACGTTCTAACTACAATCTGGAGTGTCTCGGCCAATGGAAGATACTGTGTTATAAATGTGGAGGCCATCCCAAACTGCTAGGCGGCTTTCCTATGAGTCACGGTCCTAAAGGTGTAACGAGGTAGAGCTAGCCTGAACAAGATGTATGTTATTTGGGTTTTTATGACATGATACGCAGCGATGAATTAGATACATCTGAGATAATAAGAACAATCTTGGATAGCTATTTTAAATTCTCTTTCGTCACCACATCACAAGGTGCCTATAGACTTGATATCAGATATAGTCAAAATAGTTAGTGGTAGGCTAAAAAGGGGAAGATGAGTATTTGATTGACCAAGATTGGAGAGAGGAGGGGCATCTAAAATTCAGTTCTGTGTGTGCTTTGTCTCTATCTCTATTTTACATCTTGACTCTTCATCATACTTCGTCAGGTAACACACCTCTTCCAGAATCAGGACGACAAGGGCCGCAAGCTGAAGAAAAAAAAAAAAAAAGGTAGGTCTTGTGGAGCTAAAGCGGAAGGAACCAAGATGGAGGTGACCAAGGCAGAGGGGAGGGAGACGAGTGCTTCAGTTGTGGGGATACGGGGGTACAGATTGTGTCTATCTGTAAGAAGACCAGGCATGTCCCAAGGTCTAACCCAACGCAGTGACCTGTCTCAAACCTCACCAAAAGGCCTGCAGGTCAGTGGCCCAGTTAAGGTTCTTCTTGTCAGAAAGGAAATGATATGAGTTTGTTATCATAGCTTGTAGTGGTTTTGTTCTATGTTTTCCTCTTTGTACTACTGTAGGTTTGTGGGGTGATTGGAGAATTATATAGTCAGTTGAAGTCGGACGTTTGTACATACACTTAGGTTGGAGTGCAGATTAAAAAAAAAACTCATTTTAGTGCTACTTTGATTTTTGCACTTTGAGGGTATAGCGCCACAAAATCTTGGGATGACACAATAATATAATTTGGCCTTTACTACTGATAGGCCGGCAAATGACAAACACGGATTGCATATCACATTCTGTGGAAAACGGTACAAAAAAAAAACATTTTTGAAGTGTCTGTCAGGAGATATAAAGAAAGCTAGCATGTAATTATATATAATATATATCTATACACACATACATCTAGGCACATACACATATATATACACCACACACAATATATATACAACACCACAACCCATAAAAAGACATACATTATAACGATATTATACAGTTAGAGATCGAGTTTTTACATACATTTAGGTTTGGAAGTCATTAAAACTTGTTTTTCAACGGCACTCCCCAATTTCATTGTTTACAAACTATGTTTTTGGCAATCCATTATTGTTTAGAGACATCTACTTTGTGCATGACACAAAGTCATCTTGTTCGGTCTATACAATCTGGTCTGTACAGTGATTATTTCTCTTATCAAGTACTTCAGCGTTGTGTAGGTCACCACACAGCGATGGGTCAGAAGTTCACATAGCGTCACTATGTTGAGACCTGTTTTCCTTAAACAGCTTGGAAAATTCTCAGAAACTGATGTCATGGCTTTAGAAGCTTCTGATAGGCTTAATTTCGATATCATTTGAGTTCCATGGGAGGTTGTACGCTGTGGATTGGTAGTTTCACGGCCTATACCTAGCAAACTCAGTGCTCCTGTGCCTGACATCATGGGAAAATCAAAAGGAAGAACTCGCTCAAGACCATCGACAGTAGCAAAACTGCGTGTATAGTACGTGTGCAAGTCTGGTTCATCCTTGGGAGCAATTTCCAAATGCTCTGAAGGTAGCCGACATTCTTTCTGTACAAACAATATTGACGTCAGGTATAAACACCATGGAACAACGCATGCCTTCAAAAACCGCTCAGGAAGGAGACTCGAAGATGAACTTACTTTGGGTGCGAAAAGTGCAAAATAAATCCCACCAGAATCAACAGCACAAGGATCCTTGTCCAAGATGCTGGAGGCAACAGGGTAGCAAAAGTATCTATGATCCACAGTACAAGCAGTCCTATATGCGATATAACCTGAAAGGCTGCTCAGCAAGGAATAAAGCCACTGCTCCCAAACCAGACTACGGTTTTGGCAACTGCATCATGGGGAACAAAGATCGTAACTTTTTTGAGAAATGGTCTCTCTGGTTCTTGATGAAACAAAAAGTAGTAAACTTCTGATAACCATGGTGGCCACGAATCGCATCTCTGCATGTCTGGTCAAGACATACCCGTATGGATGACGGATCACCACCTTCAGCTGAACCTTGGCAAGACGGACTGCTCTTCCTCCCGCGGGGAAGGACTGCCCTTTGCGCTGATCTCGCCATCAACTTGTGTGACAACTGCCGTTGGTGTCTCTCTCTCGCCAGAGATGGCAGACAGCCTTGGCGTGACGCCTGGCCAACACCCCTTTCGTTCATCCACTAAGCATCAAAGGCGTTGCACCCCGTCGCGGCAGGTTTCATGCTCTACAAACATTCGGAATATATGACGGCGCCTTGCCTTACACAGGAAGGCGTGCAACAGGTACTAATCCCGGGCCTTGTCATCATCCCGTCTTGATTACTGTCCAACACTTGCTGGTGGCTGGGATCCCTGCCTGTGCAATTAAACCCCTACAACTCATCCAGAATGCCGCAGCCGGCCCGTCTGGTTTTTTCAAACCTTCCCAAGTTCTCTCACACTTCACCCTGGGCCGCCGCTCCTCCGCATCACTCCACTGGCTTCCATGTTGAGGGCTCGCATCTGCTTAGCAAGACCATGGTGCTTGCCTATGGAAGCCTGTGTAGTTGAACGGCAGCTCGAGTTCCGTACCTGTCAGGGCTCTGATGCAGTCCTAACCAACCCAAACAGGGGCATTGCGTTCACATCCACCTCCTGTCCTGCTGGCCAGTCAAAAACTGTTGCGCTTGCTACTGGCACCCCAATGGGTGTAAGCAAGCTCCCTCACTGACGCCAGGACAGGCGGAGTCACTCGACCACCCTTTCCGAGAGATACATTTGAAACCGCCACCTCTTTAAGGAATACCTGGGATAGGAATAAAGTAATCGCGTCTACCAAGCCACCCCCGACCACCCGCCCCCACCCTAATAAAAAAAAAAAAAAGAAAACAAATTGTAAAGTGGTTATCCCACTTGCTATATGGTGAATTGCACCAATTTGTCATTCGCTCCTGGAAAGAGGCGTCTGGCTAAATGACGTAATATGTAAATGTAAATAAACTGTTATGGCCGATAATGAGCATCGTTTATGTTTTTGGAAGGAAAAAGGGGGTCGCTTGCAAGCCAAAGAACACCATCCCAACTGTGAAGGCACGGGGTGGCAGCATCATGCTGTGTGGCGGGTGCTTTGCTGCAGGAGGGACTAGTGCACTTTCACAAAATGATGGCAATCATGAGGAAAGGAAAATGATGTGGATTATTGAAAGCAACATCTCAAAACATCAGTCAGGAAGTTAAAGGACTTGGTACGCAAATGGGTCTTCCAATGGACATATGCACCCAAGCCTACTTCCAAAGGTGGTGGCAAAATGCCCCCCCCACTTAGGACAGAACTAGTCAAGGTAAATTTGGCGTGGCATTCAGACAAATCCCTGACCTCACTCCTATAGAAGCAGTTGTGGGTAGAAGAATGAAAAAGCGTGTGCGATGCAAGTAGTGGCCTACAAAACGCTGACTCGTTACACCAGCTCTGTCAGGAGGAATGGGCCAAAAATCCCGACCCAACTTATTGTTGGGAATCTTGTGGAAGGCTACCCAAAGACAATTTAGAAGTAAATGTTCACCAAATACTAATTGAGTGTATGTAAACTTCTGACGAGCCACTGGGAATGTGATGAAAATAAATACAAGCTGAAATGTATAAGTAATTATCTCTAGCTATTATTCTGACATTTCACATTCTTAAAATAAAGTGGTTAATCCTAACTGACCTAAAACAGGGAATTAGGCTACTAGCCGATTACCCTGTCAGACGGTGTCAAAAACTGTTTAAATTATTGTATTGGGCTAAGGTGTATGTAAACTTCTCGCCTTCAACTGTACCTGAACTTATTGCATGCATTTTCACTGTTCTTCGAGGCGTCTGTCTTAACACTGGTTAAGCAGTCTGTCAGTGTGCGGATTAGCTTTTCTGTTTACTGCTGGCTGATCGTCAGAGTTGTGTCTGACTGTATAGCCTCTGGTCTGATAGACTGTGTCTGACTGTGGCCTTCTCTTAGTGCTGCAGGTCGTACGTGGGGAGTGCCCGTGGCACCAGTGTGACCTGTGTGGTACAGGAGGCGGCCTCCTTCTGTTGAGAATGTGCCCAGCTCATACTGCAGGCACGCACCGCGACGGGCATAAGCATTTCATCTGTCAAGCTGGACTGGAAACCTCTGTCCGCGGCATGCGAACACAGCCCCTGTGGACCATAACCCCCTGGAGCTCAGGGGAGATCAGGGATCACCTACCCGAGGCACTGAGGGGCTATCTCACCAGGGCCTGGGGGCTAGTGTTGTACGCCCCTCCTGGCTGGCTGACGTGGCTTGGTTGCTGCGGGCTACAGTCAAGCTTACAAGGTTGACAGGGGAACCCCCAACCTAATGACCTGGCCCTGATCTTTCCTCCCCTCTCCCCATCTCTGGTACCATCTCTTCGCCCCATCAGGGCACCCTCTGACCCAGGCTCTGAGGCAATCGATAGTCTCGCACAAACCGTATTCCTTGCGCTTCCAATACTCAGCAGTCCCTCTCTTTCTACTGGGATGAGAAAGAAAAAATTGAGGATCCTTTTGGTAATGAAGAGGGGGATGGACTAGCGGGATTGAGGAGAGTTGGAGGATGGAGAGAAGAGGAGGCTTAAAGTTGAAAGATAAAGAAGATTGAGGAAGTCGGAGGCAGACAAGCAGAAGACGTGTGGGATGAAGAAGACAGAGGAGGGGAGGCAGCAAGATGGAGGAAGCAGGAGTCGGAAGAAGAGTGAAGTAAAGACCTGATGTTCCTTTTTTCAACAACTCTCTGGCATCCTGCTTTATCATTCCACACACTCCCTACACTGGGGAGACGACGGACAGAGGTGCCAACCCAGGCCACAGAATAGCCTTGTCAATCACTGTTTCTTATTGTCCCGGTGAGCCATGTTATTTGGCCTGACGGCCTGGCCATGGAGGATGTAGAAGGGCTAACAATCTTGTTCTTGAGGGTGGGATCTGAGCTTCAGCATCATGTATATTCACTCATCTTTGTATATAAGTATTCCATGTAGCAGATTATTTATACATCTGTGAATCTTAACAAACAGCAAGTTGGTCATGCAGACCCCTGAGAAATAGCAGGATGTTACAATGTGGCCTGGAGGCTGGTGTGTCGAAAAAGAGTGGAGGAGTTTCAGCCCTGGACATTGATTTATGGTCAGTTTACGCCCCATAATACTCCATGTTAGGGTTTGGTGATAGGTACACTGATCCCTAGATATGTGCCTAATGGCACAATGTTATGATGGTAAACTTGTAGTCATATAGATATGCCGGATTTGAATCTCTTCCATGGTTCGTTGTCATAGCTGGTGGTTTTGGGTTTTAATAACATGTTTTACATTTCTGGCACTCCTCTTGGAGAACACTAAGGCAACTAACTTTTCTCAAGCTTTCACCTTTATCAAGTGGAGACCTGAAGAGAAGAGGGACAGTGCTGTTAAAGGCACAGAAATCCCCCTCATGAGAAATTATGCCTATGGTGTGTTAGATGGGGCCAGTTCAAGCTGTTTTCTCTGCTGTAGGCAACTCTCCTACATGTCAGGTCCAATGGGTACTGCTGTGAACTTAGTGCGTCAGCCATAGGAACTATTATTACTTCACACTAAGCAATCAGAGTTCATTTCGAGTCTTGTCATTGGTACTGCAGTGCACATCTAATAATCCTACCTATTTGATGGATGATGATGATGAATCTACCTAGCTCTGCTGCTCATATCTTGGCCGTTACCACAAACCACATGATACTCAGACCTAGACAATACAGCATTAAATCAATGGCTTAGTTTGTAAATGGGGGTTAGTTAGCATCAAGGTGATATTGAATATTGAGACGATGCCTATGATCCTAATTCTGATGGCACTTTGGCACGTTCTCGCATAAGCCCTGGCATTGGATTTCCGATAGCTCGCTCTGTAACTGATATCTGTTTTGGATACGGTTGGTTTTGGTACTGTAGGTCTTTGAACACATCCGAAATCTGAGTTGAGTACCTCCAGACTAACGTAAAGTCTCTGATGAAATCAACCAAACTATTTCCGCACCATGTCATTGGGTTTAGTGCCAAACGTTAGGCCCTAAAAAACTAGGAAATTTATCTTTCGTTTGATGACCTTTTTGCAAGGGCCAATCAGAATTTCCTCTACATTGACATTCAATGTCATCACATTAAATTTTTTTGTTGAAATGTTCATGGAAACGACATTGATTCAACCAGTTTTTGGTTGCCGCAGCATGGGAGAAGCTTCCTCACATGCTTCTATATAGCTTTCCCTTCAAACTGAACTGAACCTTCAATGAGGGGGGGGGGGGGGGGATGGGGGGGGGGGGGTGGGTGAAAGCGGTGGCCAAAGTGTAACTCAAGCTGTTGGAGTGAAGCTACTTGACGTAACCATAGCAATGCTAAAGACAGCTAGCTCTCTTTTGTTTATTATATTCCTCTATGACATATTTAGTATTGACTTTTTATAACAGCACAAAGGATGATGGGACTGACTTATATTAGTGTCATTGCTGTCTCTTTATATAATCCATACTTTTCCGTTTGCTACATGCTAGACTCCTTGCCTTTAGTTTAGTCACTAAAAAGGACACTGGTCCGTTCCCCTAGCTAAAATGCGTTTACCAAAGTATGTATTTGTCTCAGCTAAATGTGTTTTGTCCCTTCTTGTCTCTGCCATCGCTGTCTTTGTAAAAGTGTCTGTTTTTGCTTCTCTGCTTATGGCATTTCGAGCAATTTGATTCAATCAGTGTTGGGGTTTTTTGTGAACTAATGGATGTGAAGTTGATTCTAGAAGGCCAGAGAACAGAATTAAGGTGGATTGTGCTCCACTTTCCAGGTATGTCAAATTTGGTGTTTCCATTTCTGAAGCTTGTATCCGGAGGGCAACGAAAAAAAAAGCGGAGTGGCTTCGTAAGAAAGCATTTCTGACAGTGCTGGATGTGGCCGCAATTGTGTCCAGTGCTGTCATGTCAAAGTCTCTCTACGCTGGCGCTGATAGGAAAATAGCTTTGGGAGGGGAGTTTTTAGATGAGGGGCCCATGCGCTGATATGGGTGCTTTCGACTAGCCCAATAGACAACTCATTCACTGGCTCTTTAGGAGATCTGCAAATGGAGGAAACGTGCCAAATATCCAGCAACGTGTGTGAAAACCTTGTGAGACTGTAGCAGTTGACAACGTGCCACCCTGTGTCATAGCTAGTTCTCACGACAGAGGTTATCATGCACGCCATCGTCATTGAGAAACTTTTTGTTATCTGACGCAAACTACTTTATTTTCACTAACGCCTATACATTATCACCAACATTCATGTTAAAAAATCCTTAGTAAAAAAAAAAAAAAAAAAAAAATTTGTACATGGTAGATTTTTTCTGGTATTTGTTTTTTCTCATTTTGTATGTAATGCGTATTTAAGCATCATGTATAATAAACGCTATGAAAAGTACTAGGCCTATGCTGAGTCTTCTAGCCATTGAATCTCATGTGTTAAGCTGGGCTCATCAACTTGGCGTCAATGGTGGTCTGACTCCACATACTTTTTTCCCGTCCACTGTGATACAAGTATACGGTATTTTCACAGTTTGCGTTGGCTGGCAAAAGTATGTGGAACGTGACCCCTTCTAGCAATTTAATGTTAACAGTATCACGGCTGGATTCAGGCTCATATACCCTGAGTAGGTGTATTAAAGCATAGCGAGTTACGAGTATCCCGATCTAGGGTCAAATCAGGTCACGTGCATGCGAGGTAGCAATGCGGCAGAGTCGGAGAGATGGTCGTCCAAGCTATCACTAACAGTAACTTTGGGCACAAGATATGATAATGGGCCGTATATCGTCTTGATAGAGCTTGCATGCTTCTACATTGTCAGTTAGCACCGTCATAACTAGCTGAGGGAAAAAACTAGTGATCGGTTGCATGATTTGTAGTATTTTTGGAGTTTTTTTATGTTTTTTTTTTTTACTTTTTTTTTTTGGAGTTTTTTTGTTTTTTGGGGGGGGGGGGGTTTTTTTGGCGTTTTGGGATACCTCACTGACTGACAGAAGAAATGATGCTAGTCTTATACTTTTTAATGGTAGGTATTTATTTGTCTAGTGAGAGACAGAAATAGTCAACCAAAATAAATCGCTAAATATAGAACGCTATGTTCAAATGTTATAAAAAGTTGATTTGCATTTTAATGAGGGAAATAAGTATTTTTGACAAACTCGGCCTCTGCAATCATAAGATTTCTGGCTCCTGCCAGGTGTGGCTTTTATTACTAGGTAGAGCGAGAGCTGAGATTAGGAGTAGCACACTCTTAAAGGGAGTGTGCTTGCTAATCTCAGGCTTGTTACGATGCTGTATAAAAGACACTCCTGTCCACAGAAAGTAAGCAGATCAAGTCAATGTCAGGATTCGAAAGCTCTCCACCATGGCTGCAAGCTACGCTCTTAAGAGGGCTCTCCAAGGGATGTCAGGGACAAGATTGTAGACCTACCAGCAAGGCTGGATGATGGGCTACAAGACCTTGTCGCCAATGGCGTTGAGCTTGGTGAGAGAAGGTGACCAACAGTTGGTGGCGAATTAAAAAAAATTCGTCAAATGGATAGAAAACACAAAATAGCACTGTCAATCTCCTTCTTGGCCTGGGGCTGCCAATGCAAGTATCTCAGCCTCGTGGACGTTGGCAATGATCATGGGATGACGGTGAGGAATCAGCCTACATTGAACTAGGCACGGGAGGATCTTGTCAATGACTCAAGGGCAGCTGGGACACATAGTCACCAAGAAAAACAATTCGGAAAACACACTACTACACCTGTGAAGGACTGAAATCCTGCAGAGCGCCCGCAAGGTCCCCTCTGCTCAAGGAAAAGCACATATACAGGGTGCCCGTCTGAAAGTTTGCCAATGGGAACATCTGAATGATTCAGAGAGAATCTGGGTGAAAAGTGATGTGAGTCGGAGGGAGGAACCAATATGGGAGGCTTTTGGCATATGACAACCAAGCCTCGCCGTGTTTGCGACAACGAGGAGTAATGATTTGTAAAAAACCATGGGCCCCAAGGAAACACCATCCCCACCGTCAAAACATGGTAGGTGGAAACATTATTTTGAGGGGTGATTTATCTGTTAAGGGGACAGGAACAACTTCACCGCAGCAAAGGCGGACGAGTGGATCCGGGTCCCTGTTACTGTGAAATCTTAGTGTGTAGAGAAACTAGCTTCCCTCCAGCCAGGGCATTGAAAATGGGTAGTGATGGGTATTTCCAGTCATGACAATGCACCCAAAAAAAACACCACGGCCAAGGCAACAAAGGAGAGTGGCTCCAAGAAGAAGTTGGCACTCTAAGGGTCATGGAGGGACTATTCCAGGGCCATTCTACAGACCTTAAATCACATAAAGGGTAGAAATCTGTGGAGGGAGCTGAAGGTTCGAGGTTGGCAAACGTCAGGTCTCGGAAACACTTAGTGCACTTGTGAGACGATCGGCAAAGAGGAGTGGAACAAAATCCCTCTCTGTAGCATTGGTGTTGTCAAAATCTTCGTGTGCCAACTACAAGAAATGTCTGACCCTCTGTGATTGCACAACAAGGGTTTTAGGGGACCAAGGGAGGGGGGCCCCAAGTACTAAGTCATCATGTTTGGCCAGAGGGGTCAAATACTTATTTCCCCTTCATTAAAATGGGGTCAAACAAGTATAACAGTTAGGCAGATCTGCGTCATTCTTCTGGATTTGTTTAGTATCGTCAGAATTACGATGTCACTCTCACGCTGTTCAACATAAACGCTACCACATCAAAAATCTATAGAACTGGATCATTTGCTTTTGTCAGTGGAAAACGTAGCAAAAGCCGGGGATCAAATACTTTTTTCAAGACCTCCTGTACCATATGTAAAGAAGCTGGACATTGTTTTGCTGCTGGGCTGTTTTTTTTGTTTGTTGGCGCTTCTTGCCTTCTTAGCTTCTGTCCTCTCTTCCCTCTCTGCCTTATGAAGTGCCTTGTAATTCCATCTGTTAAATGACAACTGTTGAAGGGTTCAATATATCCTGCTGCCTGGTGAGGTATTGAAAATGTGCTGGAGTCGCTTTGTACATAATCATAAATAAATGGTAAGTTGCAAATTAGCATATTTCTTCAAGCTCTGTTTTTTTGCATTTTGATTTGGGAGCCAGAGGTTTGATTGTTACCTTTCGCGACTGAAGATCAAGGTGGAACCATATTACTGTAATAAAAGTTCACAACTTTGTTACCATACATAGATTTTTTACCATAATCCACTTTCAGAGGTGGTCTTATGTTATACAATCTGGGCTTTAAGCACATCCATAGCTCAGTGTACTATAAGTCCCCCCCAAGCCTAGTTATAACTCAAACTTTTCACAGACTGTATGATAAATTTAAGGAAAACCATGGTGATTACAGCAGGTTCTGGTTGCCAGGGGCCAATGTACTGTAGGTCACACAACAGAACTGGCAGAAATGGTAGTCTTTATTTTTTCATATAGTACACATGGCTACAAACCAGTCACTGGCGTTGGCACACAATGAACTTATCATATCAGCCGCTCTCTGTGGAGCCCTGTAATAGTGTTGGAAAATAATACGTTATTAGTATGTCTACAGGCCTCAGTACAACGCGGACTAGCAACACCTCTGGCTTTGTGCCTGTGTCCCTTCCCTTGGGCACTAACTAATAAGCAGAGTCCTGTTTAAGCGCATTCATAAAAATGAGCTATGTGAATGGCTAGTCCTGTTTCTCAGAGCACAGGTCTGCGTCTGTGGTGATTGGCACTCATACCACCCAGAAGGTGCTGTGGTGTGTGTAAGCAATAAGCAAGTCTGTTGAGTGTATGGTACACGTGACATGGAGCCTTCTATACACAGCTAAGATGGATATGAATTCATCTCTGTGGGGCCCTTGCTCTAGGCTGTTTACTACTAAGTCCGCCTACGAGGCAGCAACTTCAGTGGGACTGAAAAAACCCTCAGTTGGTTTCAGAATTCCCTCTTCAATTTTTGTGCACCTCAAAATTCAAGAATAGGGCTCTAATCTAAGTTAATATTTTCACGCCACATTGGTAAAATCAAGGTAAAAACTCTGCCTTGGTTAGACTGTCTCACAAGGTCAAAGGTGTCTTGAAAAGTTTTCAACATTAACAATACAAATTTGCAACTTCCACATTGTGTGTGGAGTAACGACAATGGTCAGAGCCACGTGATGAGGCGTCCGTACCATTGAAATAGTGAGCTTGGAGATTACTTGAACATTATTTAAGGCAAAACACACCAAGACATAGGCTGTATTTTGGGTTTCATTTGAGTATATACAGCACACACACACCTATCTATAATGGCCATTTAGCAAGCAGTTTTAATCAAAGGACTTTAAAGTAATGGCGTGCTTTATTTTACGTTATGGGGAGGTAGGAGCCGGAGGGACTCAGAAAGCCAACAACCCGGCAATTGTAAGTGTCCATGCTCTACCAGGACCGCACATATAGCAATATCTTGTATCTTTTAGCCATGGCGACATCACTATCATATTACTTTCCCACACGGCTTTGTCCTAGTGGCTGGTGCAGAATCTTTCTAGTATGCGTTTCGCATACTTTCAACTGTGATCAGAATGCGTTTGACAAAAAGAAAAACATATTCACAGACAATAATGGGTGCAGGTACGATAAGTACGGCAGGTACATTTCACGCTGAAGAGTATACAATGAAATATTGTTCAGGGTCCTCCAAACCGCAACAGAATGCTTATTAAAATCAGCCATCATTAAAAAAAATAAGCACTCACTAAGGGGCATTTACGTGGGATGAAGGCCATTCGTGTCATCATCATAATTCATATTTATAAGTGGGGTTGATAGACACTGAGGAAATTAATGTTTTTTTTTTTAAAGTGGGGTTAGGTGGCTATTTTCCTCGTCTGCTTCATTCGGAAATCACCCTTGGCAGGCATTTTGTCCTGGGAGAGGGGTCGTGTCCCCTATTATTGTTAGCCGCTAACTTTAAATGCAGTACATGTCATCTTCTACTTGAGCAACGGAAAAAGGCAACCCCCTCCAAAAAAAAACAATAGTACTGTTTGGACTCCTCTCTTTGCAAATGGACAGGCTCCAGGTGGATGTGTAGGCATCCTCCTGCATTTCCAGTATAGTTTTACAGGGGGCCATGCTCGCTGTCGCATCCAGTAAGGGCTTAGAACTGTGGCAGCAGGAATAAAATAAGAGTCCTTCTTTCTGACCCAAGATCAATACCGGTCATCTTCTGTAAAGAGAGCCGAAGAAGTGTCACATCCAGACCCTTCATAGGCGGGCATTCATTCAACGGGCGGAAGATGACAGTGAGCCCACCAGAGGCACACCTCATGATAGTAATACTACGCATTGACAGACGAAATGTACACTGACTCTAAGGCTAAATTGGAGCAAATATTTTGGAGAGAGCCAAAGTCTCACCGGGTCAAGAATTGAAGGAGATGCTGTTGTTAGTCCTCTGCACCCTTTCGGAAGCAGCTCATCTGAAATGTGGTTAAAAAGACACTATGAGATTCTACTTCTGGCATTTTGGGAAATGTCGTTTTATGAAGATATGCGCTTATTAATAAGGTTACACTATATTTTAAATTAAACTATCATACCTGAGGTGTCACTTAGCCCACGTTGTTGTTTGTTTTAACGGGTGTTTCAAAATGCTTAGCCCGCAATCTTCTGTAGAGAGAAATGAAAAAATCTAAAACATAACCACTTTAAGAAACAGTCCAGTCCTTATACTAATCCGAAGATGTCTGGTAAGCACTCAGACTACATGATTAAGTGGTAGTTAGTGATGATTATCATTAACATTTTACCGTCAGGGGCAAAGTCCTGAACAGTCATGTAGTCTTACTTGCCGCAGGCCCCACCGTGGGTGGGTCACTCTCAATGCCTGTCAATCTTTGTTGCCACACAGGTATATCTTGGGGGCAGTGCTTCATTTGGGCGATCATAGAAGAAACAAGCAATCTTGTCTCGGGGCAGTTACATACTTAGGATAATATACACTAACAGGCAGTTTATTTAGAGTACAAACGCACTCCCGTTCATGAAAACAGATCGCGTCCTAAAGACAGTGAATCACGTGTGCCCTGACTTGCTATGATAAAGCGGTCAGACAGCGCATGAGGGCATTCAGTTACTGTTCAGTAATTGAACGTTATAACAGGCAAAAATGAGTGACCTAAGCGCTTTGAGGCTTGGTATGATCGTCGGTCGGTGCCAGGTGCCGGCCGGATTCAGTATCTCAAAACACGGACGCCCTCCTGGGCTTTTCACGCACAACATTTTACTGAAATGGTGCGACAACCGAAAAAACATCCCAGTCAGGCGCCAGTCCGCTGTGAGGGGGCGCGAAACATTGCTCGGTGTGATGAGAGAGGTCGAAGAGAGAATGGCAACATGTGTAAGCCAGGGATGATCACTAGATTCGCTGCGTGTTGAGTTTTTTCCGTGAGCGGTGGAACTGTCAGGAGCCTGAACATAATTTACAGGAATATTTTGATAGACTGGTCACATTGACTGGCGCAAGAAACCCAAACAGATCTAATATTCAAAAGCCTTCGGGGACATTTGTATATGATCACTTGTCTCTCTATTGTGTGTGGAAATACTTGGGAATCAGATTTCGCAAACTAAAATCACTTGAGCTGATTTCGCTGGTGTTTTTTAACAGTTTATGTCCAACAATGTAAACCCTGAGTGTAAGCTAACAGGAGAGACGGCCAGCAAAGAGGGTAAAAAAAAACAATTAACTCGCAGGTACAAGGCATGGTTGCAGAAAACTGTCATCTCGGAAAACACAACTCGTGCCGGTCGCTTGCAGCGGTTGGGGCTATTGGGCAGGCAGACGAGCCACCCCGGGTTCACACTCCTATCATCTATAAAAACAAGACAAGAAGCGCTTCCAGGCGGGTGTCATCGTGATACACCAAGCACTGGACATTGAGGATGGAAAAACCTTGCCTGGAACATGACGGCAATTTCAGTTGTATTTGAGTGGGCCTGCTCAGTCCCCAGACCTTACACGGCAATAGAGTATATTTGGATGGAGATGGAACAGGTTGTTTCATCATTAAGGCATTGAATGTAGCCACCAGTCGCAATCTGCACAACTGTCATGATGCCTCGGGCGTCCACATGGACCACATCCCTGTGGAACGTTTCCGACACCTTGTAAGTATGGTCGCTGAAGAATTGCAGGCGTTCTATCTAGCATTTACATTTTAGTCTTTTAGGGGCGAACGCTCTTATTCGGAGCGACTTACAGTAGTGAGTGATCCAGTATTGGGGCATATGATTCCCCCGTGGGAATCGAGAGCGCCACAACCTGCCCTTGCAAGCCACATGGTAGCGCCAGCAAAGGAGGGGTCTAAATAACTCGGCGGAAGTCTAGAAGTGTGTACAGTGCATTCGGAAAGTACTTTTTCAACATTTTGTGACGTTACAGGGCCTTAGTCTAAAATGGATTAAATTGTTTTTCCTTCTCGCCTGCCAAAGAATAAAATGGACTGTTACACTAGCTGTTCTAAGTCTGGGTTTTTATAAATGTGCAATAAGTGCATAAAAATATGCTCACAATTGTATAAGGATGGCAACTCGTTCTGCATTCAGAAGAAATAATGTAGGCCACTTGTTTCAACATCTGAGGTCAAAGGTGGAGCAGGCTAGCATGCTGTTTACATCCATTTGGAGACGTCAAGTAGGTGTGATCATAACAATTCAACTGTTCTGTCTTGTTAGGCTTAAGGCACAATAAATCCAAATTTGGCTAACTTGAAATATAAAGGATGAGCCTAGCTACTCACAGGGGCATGTGGGCTTGTGCTTTTCTATAATGGCCTGCTACAAGAAGTTAGTCATTATTAGTGATAGTGGCATTATGCATGGTTCTGGTTAGAATTTGTAACAAAAATGGCCTTCTCATATACAGACCTTGAAAGCCGATCTTTGTATTGCAAAAAAGCAGCTATTCCAATAATTGTGGGTCTTTGGTGTGAAGGCAAATGTTTAGTTCAGGTCAATATTCACAAACCGCTGAATTAATTAATTATTGCTGCACTGTTTGAAATTCAGAGTATTTATCCCTAGCTCTACTGGGCAAAAATTATTTGGAGCAAACATTTTTTTTTTAAATATATATAATATAATATAATATGACCTTTAGCAAGACGCTTTTATCCAAAAGCGGCTTACAGTCATGCGTGGCATAGATTGTCTTTTGTGTATGGGTGGTCCCTGGGATCGAACGGCCACTACCCTTGGCCTTAGCAATCAGCACCGTGCTCTAAACAGCTGAGGGGCTATTCAGAGGTATATATATACACACACACCACATATATACAGTGGGAGAAAAAGTATTTATTCCAGCGCACCAATTGTGCAGTTCTCCCACTTGGCCTGTATTGTCATCATAGTACAACGTCACTATGACGAGACAAATGAGAAGTAGACAAAATCCAGAAAATCACATTGTAGGTTTTTAAATGAATTTCTTTGCAAATTATGGTGGAAAGATAAGTATTTGGTCAATAACAAAAGTTTCTCAATACATTTGTTATATAACTCCTTTGGTTGGCAAATGACACGTAGGTCAAAACGGTTTTTTCTGTAAGTCTTCACAAGGTTTTCGAGTAGACACACTGTTGCTGGTATTTTGTCCCAGTTCTTTTCCTCCATCGGCAGGATCTCCTCTATGAGCACGTGATGTTTTGGGGGCTTGTCGCTGGGGTCAACACAGACTTTCAACTCCCTCCCAAAGATTTTTCTATGGGGTTGAGATCTGGACGAACTGGCTAGGCGCCACTTCCAGGCTAGCTTGAAATGCTTCTTACGAAGCCACTCACTTCGTTTCCCGGGCGGTGTGTTTGGGATCATTGTCATGCTGAAAGACCCAGCCACGTTTCATCATCTTCAATGCCCTTGCTGATGGTAAGAGGAGGTTTTCACTCAAAATCTCACGATACATGGCCCCATTCATTCTTTTCTCTTTACACGGATACAGGATCAGTCGTTCCTGGTCCCTTTGGGAAAAGAAAAACAGCCCCCCAAGCATGATGTTTTCCACCGCCCAATGCTTCACAGCTAGGTATGGTGTTCTTTGGAATGGCAACTCAGCATTCTTTGGTCCTCCAAAACACGACGAGTTGAGTTTTTACGGCAAAAAAAGTTTCAATCTGGGGACATTCTCATATGAACATTCGAATCCTCTCCCAATCCTCTTGCTGGATCATCCAAAATGCACTCTAGGCAAACTTCAGGTACGGGCCTGGACATGTACTGGCTTAAGCAGGGGTAGACATGTTCTGGCACTGTCAGCAGGATTTGAGTCCCTGGGGCGGCGTGTGTAGTGTGTTTTATCTGTTTATGGTAGGCTTTGTTACTTTGGTCCACAGCTCTCTGCGCAGGTCATTCACTAGGTCCCCCCGTGGTGTGGTTGCTGGGATTTTTGCTCGCATAACCGTAAAACCTCTTGTGATCATTTTGACCCCAGCGACGGGGTGAGATCATTGCGTGGAGCAGCCCCAGATTCGAGGGAGATTATCAGTTATTCTTTAGTATGTCTTGGTCTCGCGCATTTGTACTAATAATTGCTCCCTTACATTTGTATTTCTTCAAACGCAAGGCTGCTAAACCTATTGCAGATTCAGTCTTCCCAGCCTGGTGCAGGTCTACAATTTTGTTTCTGGTGTCGCTTTGACAGCTCTTTGGTCTTTTTGGCCATAGTGGTAGTTTGGAGTGTGTGACTGTTGAGGTTGTGGACAGGTGTCTCTTTTATACTGAATAACAATGCTTCAAACAGGTGCCATTAATACAGGTAAAGAGTGGAGGACGAAGAGGTAGCGCCTCTTGACGAAGAAGTTAGGCAGGTCTGTGAGAGCCATAAATCTTGCTAGTTTTGTAGGTAGATCTTCAAATACTTATGTTTTCACACCAAAAGTTAACACAGTAAAAACAACACCCCACCATAATTTGCAAGTAATTCATTAAAAAGTCCTATCAATGGTGATATTTCAGGATTTTCTTTCTCCTCAATTTGTCTGTCATGGTTGACGTGTATCTCATATGATGAATTTACAGGCCTGCTCTCATCTTTTTAAGTGGGAGAACTTTGGCATCAATTGGTTGCTGACTAAATACTTTTTATTCGGCACACGGGGGATGTATATATACACCAGTGCCATTCCGATGTAATCGACCCCCTTGACTTTTTCGCACAATTTTGTAAGCAGTTAGCGGGGCCCTATTCTAAAATTGATTCAATTGTTGTTTTTCATCAATTGCACACAATACCTCTCATAATAAAAAAATACAAAAACGAAATATGACATTTACATAAGTAATTCAAAAACCCTTTAGCTACTCAGCACTTTGTTGAAGCCACCTTTGGCAGCGTTGAAAGCCTCGAGTCTTCTTGGGTATGACACTACAAGCTTGGCACATACCTGTTATTTGGGGAGTTTCTCTCCATCTTCCATAGGCGCTGTCAGGTTGATTAGGAGCGTTGCTGCCAGGCTATTTTCAGGTCTCTCGCAGCAATGTTAATCAAGGGTTTTTTTTTTTTTGTCAAGTCGCGGGCATGGCGGGCAACTCAGGACATTCAGAGACTTGTCCTGTCCCAAGCCATTCCTGCGTTGGTCTTGGCTGTTTGCTTATGGTCCGTTGTCCTGTTGGAAGGTGAACGCTTCTCCCGCCAGTCTGAGGTCGCTGAGCACTCTGGAGCATGTTTTGTTCATCACGATCTCTCTGTACTTTGCTCTGATTCATCTTTCCCCTCGATGGTGCCAGGTTTCTTTTGGCAACGTGATGGTCTTGGCATTCATGGCCAAATAGACTCGATCTTGTTTCTCTGTCTGAAGTCCTTTAGGGTGCCTTTTGGCAACTCAAGCGGGCTGTATTACCTTTTACTGATGAGTGGCGTTCCGTCTGTGCCACTCCCCATAAAGGCCTGATTGGTGGAGTGCTGCAGAGATGCGGAGTGTCTTCCAGAAGAACACCATCTCGCACAGATGGTCTCGGTCTCTCCGCCGAGTGTGCATGTTGGCTGAGATCTGCTGGTTCGAATCTCAGGCTCCTGTTGTAGGCCGGCTGGCCGCCCACGACCGGGAAAAGGAGGGAGAGACCCATGGGTGGGCGGCGCACAATTGGCCCAGCGTCGTCCAGTGTGGGGGGGAATGGCCGGACAGGGATGTAGCTCATTTGGTATAAGGCATGGCGTTTGCAACGCCATGTTGTGGGTTCGATTCCCACGGGGGGCCAGTATGGAAAAATAATATAAACAAATAATGTATGGTCACTCACTAAACTGTAATCACGCTCTGGCTAAGAGCGTCTGCTAAATGACTAAAATCGTAAAATGCGAGTGTCCAGAGTGACCATCAGGTTCTTGGGCCCGCTTTAGGAAGAGTCTTGGTGGTTCCATAACTTCTTCGCATTTAAAATGATGGGGGCGCACTTAGTGTTTCTTGGGGATGCTTCAAAACGGCTTCAGACATTTTTTTGGTAGCGTGCGCTTTCCCCAGATCTGGTGGCCTCGACACATACTTGTCTCGGAGGCTCTACGGACAATTTCATTTGACCTCATGTCTTGGTTGTTGCTACTGACATGCACTGTCAACTGTGGGACCTTATATAAGAGCAGGTGTTGCCTTTCCAAATACTGTCGCATCAATGGAATTTACCACGTTGGATTACCAATCAGCTGTAGAAACATTTCAAGGATGTTGCAATGGAAACAGTGATTCACCTGAGCTTCAATTTCGAGTATCTTAGCAAAGGGTCTTAATACTTATGTAAATAGTATCTGTTTTGTTATTTGATAATACATTATAATTCTAAAAACCTGTTTTTTTGCTTTGTTCATATATGGGGATATTGGGGTAGAGATTAATGTGGAAAAAATGAATTTAATTCAGTTTGGAATAATGCGTAACGTAATCAAACATGCGGGAAAAGGTCAAGGAGGTCTAATAACTTTCCGAATGCAGCTGTATATGACAATACCGGTAACCATAATATCAAGTCTCTGTAAAGGTGAGAAAGGTTGCTGTACCTCGTTCAGCAGTTTTGCAGGCGGCCTTCACCCAGAATCTGGCTCGTTGGAAACTGTCTTGTGTCGCGTCAAATCTAGCAGTGACCAAAGTCCACAATGAAGGTGAATGACAACATAAAACTTGACCAGACAAAAGCATTATTGTAATGTTCTCACATGTTATGAAGTCTGGTATTTGACTTCTAGAAATATTCTGTTGGTACTATAGTAATATTGCGATGTAAATCAGCCATAACATCAACACTAAAAAACCAGAACCATATTAAAACTAAAAAAGAAACTTAACAAATGAGTCATCACTGGGGAAATGCCTCATCGGGCTATTTTCGCAAAACGTTAAAAATAATACAATGAAGGGAATAAGAGTGAGGACACTCATATTGCAGAAACACCCTTGCTCTCAACAAGAATTTCCTTAATGAAACATTTAGATATAACAAGCCATTTGGCTGGGAAATTGCCAGTGACCTCACGATATACGATATTATACGAGACTTGATGTTCCTTATTGATGTAACCTTGTTTATTATCCCTTCAAAATCACTGGTATGATGAAGAGGGGAGGAGAACAGGTTAAAGAATGATTTTAAGGGCCTGAGACAATTGAGACCTGTATTGTTGTATGTGATGTCCATTTAGGGTAGGGTGAATGGGCAAGACAAGCTTTAAGTGCCTTTGAAGCAGGGTACTGGTATTAGGTGCCAGGCGCACGCGGATTGTGTCAAGAACTGCAAACGCTGGGCTGGTTTCACACATCGCTCAACAGTTTCCTGTGTGTATCAAGAATTGTCCAGCACCACCCAAAGGACATCCAGCCAATATGACAAACTGTGGGAAGCATTGAGTCACTGGGTCAGGCATCCCCTGTGGATGCTTGACACCATTGTCACACGCCCTGACAAATTTAGGCTGTTCTGAGGGGCAAAACAGGGGGGTGCAACCAATTTAGGAAGGTGTCGCCCTAATGTTTGGTCTCCTCAGTGTATGTCAGCTGCAGCGAGACGAAACCATTGAGAAAATGAGTTATGATGCAGTCTGGGAAAATAAAATTGCTGGAAAAGGTTCTCACTATTTAAAAATAAGATGTAGAATGCAAGCTTCGGATGAAAGGACAAGTTTGGCCGGGCAAAAGACAAAAGAAAGAAAAACAGGTACAGGCCGACGACCCGACTACCGCTGATCTAACGCTATTTAGCAGTATCGAGACTTGGGAGTCAAATATATAAAAAATAAAATTTCATATGTTAACTAGAATTTTTTCGCCCCCATCCTAAACCCCAAAGTAGGCAAAACAGAACGTAGAGTGCTATGATAGTGTCATGCGGCAAGGGGATAAGAACTTAGCGCATAGCAGACAATGGCAGCCCTGGCTTTCCTCTTTGTAGATTCTACTCATCTGCCTCAAGTAGCGCTCTGATCCGCCGTTCTGGGTTGGCAGAGACGGAATGCACTTATAGTTCATCCACACAGGCCTGTAGCTACCTCAGATCATGCTACGATAGTTGATTCATTTAATGGATTATTCCCGCAACGACAATAATAAACCAGACAAAACACATACAGAGTTATAAAAGACTCTGCAATCTATTTCCCCTTTTACTTTTATAAATTATGGCCCGCAGTCATCCTCACTCACACCATATTCCCAGTGTAACCACCTTGTCTCTGTCTCCCACCTGGATTGATTTGGCAACGAATGGCAGGGCCAATAGTCTATTGAAGAATGAAAGCATTGCAAGCAAAAATATGTAGGGGCAAAGTCAAATGTTGAAAAGAGCCTCACCAAAAGGGCAGAGAGCGTCCAAACACACCGCCCTAGAGAGGGCGCAATCAACTGATGTAGACTCCACGTTCCTGGTAGAGGGACCAACAGGAAATCGGTGGTGGATCATATCTCTCCACAAGGCTGGTCGTGCGCCACACTCTCCTTAGGCGCAAGCATACTACTTTGGCATCCACACGTCATGTCAATGTGCAGCAGACGCTGACAAAAAAGATAGGATGAGGAGCAGTATGAGGGGTTTGCGCAGGATGCTGAATTTGATGTGGTAAGCAGAAGAGACAGAAACCCAAATGTATTTTAAACACCAACAAGTCGATAGTAGGTTAAGTTTGTCACGATAAAAACAGTCATTTGTTTCATTCTACTTTGTCCATTGACCCCATATGACTTCGATGTGGCATCATGACTTAGCCGGCCACCAACAAAAAAACCGACAGAATTGAATTTTGGAGCAATGCGCTCAAATTGCCACAGCGAATTTGTCGAAGAGAGCATTTGGGCTGGATACTTTCAAAGGCCGGTCATGACATTTTGGTGGCGATGTCACGAATTCAAGAAGTTGAACTTGATGGGGGCATGGGTGTGTAGCTAGCCAACTAAAGTTTAATTGCTGCCATTAAGCTAACACATCAACAAAATGTACACACCATAAGCAGACCTGAAATATTACACAAAATCAAAATTTAGAACTTTTGCGTTTCGCTAGGCTTGAGCAGTATGCATTATTAGCTAGCTAGGCTAGCCATCTAACTTTAGGGGCTAATGATGACTTGAAAGCTAGCTAGCGAGGCGAGCTAAAACCCAAAAGCACTTTACTGCCTTGATAACCTCAGGCTAAATGTGTTCAAATTGACTATCAGGAATTGAAATCAAGAGGGCGAGTCCGGATTAACAGTATAGGTAAATGGTCGAAATAGCTCTTACAATATGAACATTTCGTTAAGAGTTTAGCTAAGCTAGGCTATCCAGTGTTTTGAAGCGCATTCACTTGTGTGTTGTCAGCCACGTAAAATTCTAGGGGGGCTACAAACCTCGAACTACAGCAGGCTACAGAAACATCCCTAAGCATGTATAATCCTATGCCATTGCCATGTCGAATGGCAAGGTAGACTCAGTCGTTTCGGCGATGCAAGCAAGCTAAATACCAAATTCCAAGAGGTCTTTTTGTCATGGGGGAACTTCTTCTTCGTCTTTCTTCTTTCAAAGTTTTATAGCAGACTACACCTATTGGTGTATTGCCAGCCACCTAGCTGTTGCGGGGTCTTCTTTTGCTCATTATTGCGGTCCGCAACAAATGCATAGGTCCATGTCCGCCACCATACTGTTATTGGCTGGAGCATCAGTCCCAAAGAATGAGACAAAACAAAACAAAACCCATAAGCAAAAACAAAAGCTCAATGTACTCCTTTATTATCGATTCAACTGCCAAGCGTCCATGCACTACAGGATCTGTGTGTTCCATGATTAAGGAATAGCATCTTCGGACAGTATTCTTTGCGATGTTTCATGCCAGTGAAAGAGCTGGAAACCCAAAAACTTTTCAAGCCCGCAGATACTATTATGTTCCAGTTTTTTCTTTGACTTTTGGTTCGTTTGTGCAGTACAATTAATCACATGCGCGATAAACACCCTGAATGAAAACCACCTTCTTCACATATCAGCACATAGCAGTTTCCCTCAACTGTTGAACAACACTCTGAATCTCCAGTCTGCGGGAGCATCCACCGCCATAAGATCTTCAAGCTCCCCTTGCTCCTTGCAACTATTTCACGTGCCTTCGTGTAGGAGACCTGCTGAATAGTCCTGACCCTTGCCACTTAATACTCATTTACCCTAACCAGGCACTCTGTGGAATTGGGGAATGGTGAACTAGTTGCCCAGGAAGATACCGAACGCTACCATTACGGCTTGTTTACACTAAGCCTGCACTGGGATCGGAATGGGGCAATCTAGAGTACCACAGTATGAGTCATAATACCCATTACAACCTAGCATCTAAAACAAGGAAATGGTTCCAGTCGTTTTTTTTCCACCATTCATTTTTTTCCCCCATAGGGATTTTAGAAACACTTGAAATAAGGGCTGTGTTTTCATGTGTAAGCTTAAACCTGGAGTGACGTTTTGATAACAGTTTAAATCTCTCTAGGACAAGGTGGACATTTATCATAATTTGCCTGTATTTAGCCCCCCAAAAAAATGAAATGCTAATTAGCTACTAATGTGGCTATCATGAAGAACTACAAATTCCATGATGATCTGGACAAGACTGCCGAATCGAGGCAAAGGTAATTTTCTCGGTATGGGGTAACTATCTAATGTTAGTTAAATGTAGTCATTAATCATTTACTAAAATGTGTCTTTAATGGACAATTCTGTGAACTTGTCTTGTGCAAGTTTAAATTTGACACAATACCTGTTAGCAAAGTTGTCAGCTGAGAGATGACCATACAGGAGCTCGCAGGGATTTGTAGGTCTTGGCATGATGTCTACTTTGATGCTAATTTAGCGTTTTCGAATCCGAGAGTAAATAGAGCCAAATATATTGATAAAAGTCTACTTGTAACGAGAGAGATTTACATGGTTATCAAAACGTCCACCAGGGTTAAGCCTACACAAAACACAGCCATTATTTTAAGTGTTTTTAAAATGTCCTATGGGGAACAAATTAATGGTGGAAAAAACGATTGGAACCATTTTCCTGTTTGACCACTAGGTTTTAAGTGGGTATTATGCCACCTCCACTGTGGGGCTCTATGATGGTTACATTAACACACTATGAAGCCAGCATGATATGGATCGGAAAACGTACCTCTTCTTCTTCTTTGGGTGTCATGGGCGTTCACGTTTTCTTTGTGCATGCTGCCACCCTACTGTGTCAATAGTGTGTGTTCAATCACATTACATTTTGTGATAAAAAAAAAGGGGGGGGGGGGGGCAAAACAAAAACAAAACAAATTGCAACCAACCAACTAACCCAAACACCTATATACCACTATTTCATAAAATTAATAGAAAAATAAAAACACACCACCCCATTCCACTACTTTGACCCTATCTGCTCCTGCAACCATGCCACCGCCTTGGAGGATGGGAACGCCACCCACTCAACACCCCTGTAACTCTTCTGAAGTCAAATCTCGTATACCCAAACACTTCTCTTGCAGCTGCCACCACAACATCTATTTTCTGTGATTTACGTTCCATTTTCTGCAGTACAGATGATAACCATTTGCTATGAATGTTAAGAAGCCAACCATACTGAAGCATATATCACTCATTGGCCTATCCTCTGTGCTGGCACAGATCCACTACTCACAGGGCTCCTCTCAGGATCCCTCACCCTTGACCCATCCTCCTCTATTTTCTTCACTGCCTCACATACGACAGCTTCTGCATTACTCTGACTCTGGCCATCTCAACATGCCTCTCTCGCACTGGACATTTCCAATCCCCAGCAACATGGGCACCCCTACAGTTGACACACAATTGTATCCACCGATACTACACAATCCTCTGTCCCATGCCCCTCCTGCACACTTCCCACATCTTGGCATCTCCCTCATACACACTGCTGCAACATGACCATAAAAATGTTTGCACCTGAAACAAGCGCCGTGGATTCGGTACAAAAGCTCTAACAGATAACTGATACATATTTCCAAACATTAATTTGTCGGGTAAAAACTCTGACTCAAAAGGACTGATAATGAACTCCTCTGTTTCACCACGCTCCACCACCGGGTTGACCCAAGAAGAAACACAAACAAATATCATAAGTCCTGACTACAGGTTACTTCACTGATTCAACTGCACCCAACTCCTTTCCCCACCCACCCAAATGAAATCCGCCAAAAGACAAGGATCCACTTCCTCCAGAAATGTCACTCCTTTCCTACTGGACCAGATTCTTCTTCATCATGTCCATCGATGCCAGGCTCGGCCTCCGAGCTCTTCACCACACCTTTCCACCTCACTTAACTCGCCCTCATTCACTTCCATTTCACCTCCAGAACTCAGTTTGGCGCACAGCTCACTCTGCATTTGACACCAATCTTGTTCGACACCCCATCTCCATTTTTATCGCCATCTTCCTCAAATTCAACTCCACCATCTGCTTTCCTCATTCTCTTCTTCCCACCATCCATTCCTCCTCAGAAAATCCATGTCCCAATTTCCTCTTTCGTCGCCATCTTCAAACACCCTCTTGCTCGCTACAGGCAGCCATTCATTGTCAGTGAGCAAAGGACAGGATGAAAAGCATAACTCAATAGGCTAGCTCGCCAGCTTTAAGTCCTAAAACCCGGAAAGAAGTTACCTCTGGTTCATTCAGCCATCCCTATGGGAAAAATTAATAGGGAAAGAATATGGTTTTGGAATAAACGCAGAAAATAACGTCTGAGGGTTAACACAGGCTTAGGAGATCTTATACGTTTGTTTCTATGAATAATGAGAGATCACACAACAGTAATGGCAGTCAGTTAACACGACCTTTATTAACTATGAAGCCTTTGTGATTTGTTTTTTATTATTACATACATTCTTTAAAATTCACAAAAAAGTAACGTTAGCTGATGAAAATTATCTCATAGAACAAAACGTATAAGATCTCCTAAGCCTGTGTTTGACCAAATACCTTATTTTCGGCATTGATCCAAAACGATTAGTTACCGGATGGTAACTCCCAGTCTATGAGTGGAGCGGAGCCCCATAGGGGAGCTCTGCTCCTAGTGGTTTACCCTCTGCCCTAAGGCAGCAACAGCCTGAAGCAAATTTATGCACACACCTGCAGCCAATGGGAGCACAGGTGTGTCCACCCATAAGAGGGGAAAACCTCCCCCCAATCAGCCTCCCGAGATATTATCTTCAGCGAGACTAGAGAGGGTCGGCAGGTACCTTAAGAGGCCCCCAGGGGCCTTAAAAAAAAAAAAACTATGGGGCCCCCCGCTCCACTCATAGAACTGGAGTTACACTCCGGTAAACTAATCGTTCTATATCGTGGAGCTCCGCCCCATAGGGAGCTCTGCTCCTAGTGGTTTAAGGCGGAGCGTAGCGCTCCAAAATGTACTCCCTGCCGAGCCTAACACTTCCCATTAAAAAACTGAAAGGTCAAGCCCTAGCAATGGCCGCAACCAATTCCGCAGTACTGCAACTAAAAAACCCCTACGGGTCGTCACATATACTCACGCGTCATCGGTTTAAAGACCCGCCCCCCACCTAGTCCAATGGCAATGCCAATGACTAGTGGGCAGATCACCAGAATAGAAGCTACACTAATCTGTACTAGCAGATAGATGTGCCTCAATATCCTGTGAAAACACTACCGACCACTACGTGGAATGACACCAAGTGTCACTCTACATTATGTGCACAGTCTCCAGACCACATCACTCACTCAATGGAATCCCAGAGATTAGTAGGGCAGGAACAAAATATAAGTCATACTAAACTGAACCAATCAGATAGATGACCTCACATTCTGTCAATTCAATACTGTCTCTTACTATACTAGACCCTTGTCAGTCAAGAGACATGCACAAGATATGCTTTCCATCCAAAGCGGAATCCTGATAGAAACCTGTGTCCATCGTTCCTGCTTTTTCTCTCTTCCAGCTCAAGATTCCCCTCATCAGCTATGCTGAGTACAATCGAGCCAGAGAGATAGAAAACCTATCTATCAAAAAAACATGTTTTCCTAACCAAAGCGGACCTGATGGGAACCTGCCCATAGTCCTGCTTTATCCTCTTCTTCCTGGCTCAAAATCTCCTTTCAGCTTTGCTGAGTACAGACCGAGCCAAAGAGTTAGAAAACATATCTGTCCGAATTATGTCTTCCTAACAAAGCGGACCTGATGAACACCCATGTCCACAGTCCTGCTTTTTTTTTTCCCCTCTTTCTTGCTCAAGATCTCCTTTCGCCACGCTGAGTACAGATCGAGCCAAATACGAGTAGAAGGTGTTCATATCTAATAGAGTAGAAACAGAATATGTCTTCCTAACCAAAGCGGACCTGATGGACACCCATGTCCACAGTCCTGCTTTTTCCCTCTCTTTCTTGCTCAAGATCTCCCTTCAGCCACGCTGAGTACAGATCGAGCCAAAGAGTTAGAAGACATATCTATAGATAGAAACGGATAAATGGAGACGGTGTCGACCATGACGCTGCCCTACAAATATCCTCTAACCCTGTTCCCTCTGAGAGGGCAGTAGAAGCTGCTACTCCACGAGTGGAGTGAGCTCCTGATCCCTGAGGCAGTTGTTGCCCCGCTGCCCAACGTAAGCTGTCTCAATACCTTCACAAAGCCAATGAGACAATCGCTGTTTTTTGAAAGTGGTCTACCTAATGCAGCCGCACCGTGACCCCACAAACAGCTGAGGCGATGACCTAATCGCTGCTGTGCGCTCACACGTAACACGCCAAAGCGCACACTGGGCACAGACAATGAAGCTTTTCCTCACTCCTCTCCCCATGAGGAGGGTGAGAAAAAGCCCACAACTCCACGGTCTGTGATCTATATGCACTGCTAATAAACCTTCGGCAACAAACGCGGGTTAGGACGTAACACCGCTCTGCTCAGATCGCCATTATGGCAAGGCATGTCGGGTCTCGTCGACAGGGCACACAAATCACTGACACGCTTAGCGGTAGTCAGGCGAGCAACAGTGCCGTCTTGATAGACAGCATCTTGAGGGGTATTTGATTCGAATGGCTCGAACGGCGACTTACATAGCGCTTCGAGTACCAAGGCCAAATACCACTGGGGCAGCGTGGCTCTAGGCATTGGCCTAAGCCGCCGCGTTCCCAATAGAAACGTTTCACTAAAGGGTGGCTGAACACGTTCGTTCCGCCAACCCCTCATGACCAGCTGAAAATTGCCGCTGCAAAACCTCTAATGGTGGAGGGCGATTTCTGCTTATCAAACAGAAACTGCAGAAAAGAGAGCACACTCCTCACCTGACAGTTTCATGGGGGTCCACACCTTGTTTGTGTCACACCATCGTTGAAAAAACGTTCCATCTGCTGGTATACATCCTAGAAGTGGAACCGGCTCGTGCACCTGTATGGTTCTAGATCACTGCATCAGATAACCTACGGCGCCTCAACCTGTCCCATTCAGGAACCAAAGCCTTCAGTGGTTTGGCCGATTATGGGCCACTACCTATCGAGCCTACCGCCTGGGTCAACGCGTTCCCGTCGATGTGGAATTGGCCAAGGTGGCGCAAATCAACATCTGACTCATCTCCGCAAACCACGGAGCCCCCCGGGCGATCGGGCGCTATCAGGTATCACTGACATCCCCTCTGACCTCACCCTGAGCTAGCAGTGGGAGAATGCAAGACAGCGGAGGGAATGCACTACAGGAGAACTTTCGGCCACGGGTACGGATGCGCGAACATGCGTTTTGCTCTCTTCAACAGTGGTGGCTCGTCCTGTTCCCTCAGAGAGAACCATAGGGGACATTGCGCGTTCACGCGTGACGCGAACAGATCCACCTCGGCTCTCCCGAACTGTTCCCCAAATTCGGAGAACAAATGTCCGGATGCAGACACCACTCGTCGTCTCGAGGACCCTCTCTTGACATGAGGTCTGCTCCTACGTTCAAGTAGCCCGGAATGTGTGCTGCTCTCAACGAGCGAAGGTGCTTGTGAGCCCACAGCCCAATTCCTCTGCCGCCCGGTGGAGGGCAGGTGACCTGACCCCTCCCTGGCGATTTATGTGGGCTACTGTGGTCTGGTTGTCTGACCAGACCAGCACATCGCGACCCCCGAAGGGTAGGCGCGAAGTGGGTGCGAAACCAGTCGAACCGTTTCCAAACTCCAAGAGGTTTATGTGACGACCTGATTGAGGCCATACACCTCCTATCGCTTGAGTTCTGACATGTCCCTCCCCATCCAGTCAGAGAAGCATCTGTAAATACTGGAATGTAGGATGACACCTTGCCCTCGGGACTCCGTGCGTGAGAACGCTCGGATTCCCCTCCAATAGTCCCAGTCTCTGCTCTTAGCGAGAGAGGAACCACCACCAACCGATGACGTTGACGCACTGGTTCTAGTCTTAGTTGGGCGAACCATCGCTGTATTCTTGCGCATGTGCAGGAGTCCCAGCGGGACCACAGAGTGGGCTGACGACATGAGACCCAAAAGTGACATGATCGACCCAGTGCCGTCACTGGTATGTGATTCGGGACGACACTTCCTCAGGTCTAGCAACAATGCTACCCTTCGAGGGTCCGAAAATTCGAGCCCCTCATCATTACAGTGTCTAGCTGTAGCCCTTCAGGTAGACAATCTGATGACTGGGGCAGGGTGCGCTCTTTTTCCAAATCCACAGCGAACACCCAGACGCGTGAGATGAATCACTGTCTGTGTTGTGTGAGTGAACGCCAGCTCTGCTGACTGGGCGAGAACCAGTAGGTCGTCTAGGTAGGCTAATAGCCTTATCCCCTGACGACGCAGCGGTTCCAATGCCGCCTCCACACATTTGAAAACGTTCGAGGTGCCAGGGCGTACCCGAATGGCATCCTTGTGAACTCGTATCGCCACCCCTTGAAAGGCGAAAACCGCAGAAACTTCCTGTGACGCGTACTTCCATCGGCACATGGAAGTACGCGTCCTTAGGTCTATGCTTGTACAAAAGTCTACTTTCTGGACCCATTCCAGTAACGTTTTGTCGTCAGCATTCGGAAGGGTCGTTTGTTATGCTCTCGTTGGAGAGTGCGTAAATCCAAAATAGGCCTCACTCCCCCGTCTTTTTTGGGCACTAGGAAATAAGGCGAATATAGCCCTTTGTTCCTTTGCTCCCGGGAACTACTGTGACCGCCTCCTTCGCCAAAAGTTCCGTAATCTCTGACATCAGAGCGGCCACTTTGTCCGGCGTTTTCATCACCGTCTCCACCACTCCCCTGAACGGGGGTGGGGTTCGATGGAATTGGAGGGCATAACCCTTCTGCAACGTCTGTTTCTAGCCAGCGTGAGAGGGTACATCTTCGTTGCCACTGCCAGCAATGCAGAGAAAGCGGGCGCGCACGAAGCTGTGGTGCATCCAGTAGGAAGGACCTGTATTCCTCTATGGCCCTCGCCGCCGCTATTCCCCAGCATGGGGTTGGTGGAATATCCCCAAGGCGGGCCCCCCTCGAAAGGGAGAGGAAACATCAGCTCGTTCTGAGAGAATCGGAGGCCTTGATACGTTAGTTTACGTCTGTAACTCTGCTAGTATTCCGGCCCTCCGTGAACGCAAGCACGGTTTTGAGCTGCACTGAACTGAGGTTTATTAACCATGAGACAGAGCGCCCTCCCCCGGATAGAGCAATTGCGTCATCATGTCATTGTCTGACTGAGACCTGCTGCTTGTCATGAGATCCGTCCACTGCAGTACTCAACAGAGTCTGGAAAAGTGTGGTCTCTAACCTGGTACCACAAGGTGGCCGCCACAATACCTCTTTTTCACTGGTCTCATGAGCTGCTCAACAGCACACTCTAGGTGTGGTGAGCTGCACTCAGAGTAGTGGCATTGTTACGTTGCTGAATTAACCGGGGGCGCCCATACACTTGGTTACACCTTTAACTCTAGTATTCCGGCCCTCCGTGGAACGTCGCACCGGGTCTGAAACTGCGCTGGCTGAGGCGTTAGCCTGAAGCAAGGCGTCATTCCCAGCTAGCGGTTCGTCTTCATGTCATATTTAGACTGAGACAGCTGCCTGCTATTTGAGACCTTTTACTACAGAGCTCCTAGGAGTCTGTAGTAAAATACACTCTCCTGAGTGTGTTCAACTACGCACCCTCGGTGGGTTGAGCTACACTCAGGATGGTGAGAGAAATTCCATAGGACGTGAAGTACTCTGCAATGTGTCAATCGAAGAAAGGCTCTTTTGTGACAATGTCAGTGAGAGCTAGCTCTTTATTCACATAACAACAATAAACATTTCCCTCCATGCCTGAACAGTAGGGTGGGGGGGAACAGTGAAGCTCTGTCGCGTACAGCGCCGAGCCGTCATCCGTCCTCCTCTCCCCTCGTCCCGTCATTGACGCCGTCGTTTCTGGCTGACCTTCTGGTGTTGCCAGGACGGTTTTTTTGTGACGACCTCTCTCGCCGGCGGAATCATCGCCACCACCGTCGTCGCTGGAGGGCCGAGCCCGCTCGCCTGCTGTCGGTGGTAGGCGCCTGTCGCCTGGCCCGTCGCCTCCCTGTAGTTCTACTGGGGGCGTTAGAGGTTTGATGGGGTTTAGTTGAGGCCCCTGCTAAACTTGCCTGCCAATGGCAGGTGTTTAGCCGGTGCTTTCTCTCTTCGTCAAGCTTACCAAAACGTTCCGTCGCCTCCTTAACGGCGACCCCAAAGAGGCCCTCGCTAGAGAACGGGAGCGTTTAGCAGCGCGGGCTCTGTCCGTCTCCTTCATGGCTGTCATTGACAACCAGAGGTGACGTTCCATGACCACCGAGGTGGCCCATGGACCGGCCTGCGCATATCGCTGACGGCGCTGTTGTCAAATGAAGAATAGCGCCAGAAATCCTGACGCCTCTTCAATCTCCTCGCTGGTCAACTCAGACCTACCCGTTTGTTAGACGGGATAGGGAGGCTGCGAGGAGGGCAATGTTGTTTTAGCCGCTGACACAGCCTGGGCTCCCAGCGTAAAGGACTTCTCAGCCAGCTGTGCTGTGATTCTGTCCTTTTGTGCTGGCAAGGTGGCTTTCCTTGGAGGCCGCACCAGGGACTCGAACCCGGAAAACACTAGTCCTGGCGGATACGCCGCCATGTGCGCTCTACGAGAACCTAGGGATTCCCTTAGCAGCCCACTCACGTCCAGCCACGTCTCGTGAATGGGGTGTACACTTGGGCTGGCGAACGCGCCGCCAGGGGTGTATCCCACGAGCCCTCGACATATTTTCCCGAGGGAAGGCATAGCAGGAGCCATCGGCTCAGCTGCCTTCCTCGGTCTAGAGTAGGGGCCGCCCTCCATCATGTCGACCTCCACGGGGGGGGGAGCAGGGGGCAGCGCTATCTCGAGTCGATTGGCGGCTCTCTCAATGAGTTCGGGAAAGTCCGCACGCAGAGAGGTCGCTGCGAAGGACAGGGCTGCTGACGTAACAGAGCCCCGTGTCGTCATCGAACAAGGAGCCTTCAGATCTCACACTCCCCATAGGGAAGGGGGTCTTGAAAGGTTGGGCGCCAGAGGGTCGGATTGTTCCATTGGAACATCCATCTCTGCGTCATCTCTCCTTGTCATCCCCTGAGCCAGCACTTTCCGATGACGCCTCTGAAGCAGAGGCGAGAAGAGACAGTACATCCTCTAGGGTGATATCCTCCCTAAAGAACGCCCAACGCTGCTTCCTCACCTTCATAGGAAGGAGGGCGCAGGAGGCGCAATTAGGGGGATTGCCGGTCCCTTTCCTTGGCATGCTGCGGCCCCAAACACACGAAACAAAGGTCGTGGGGGTCCGCAGATGCCATGGAGGAGCATCGGCACTGAGCCCTGAAAAGGGCTTTTTGGGGGTGGAAAATCTCCTGGCGTGCTCATTTTAGAAGACGTCGATGGCTGGCTCATCGACGGCGATTTCTTTCTTCTGAGTCTTCTTACTTTCTTGGCTTCTTCAGTCTAGTCGTCCAGTCGCTGAAGATAATGGAGGCTGATTGAGGGGAGGCGTCCCCTCTTATAGGGACACCTGTGCTCCCATTGCTGCAGGTGTGTGCATAAATTTGCTTTCAGGCTGTTTGCTGCCTTAGGGCAGAGGGTAAACCACTAGGAGCAGAGCTCCCCTATGGGGCGGAGCTCCACGATATAGAACCGCCATTCATTTTCCTTACAGGAAACAAACCATGGCGGAATTAGTGCCTACAAAAAGACGCCATTACTATTTCTCTCTCTATGCCGGATGGGATATGCCACTGTACTCCAAAATGTACCTTTATCCACACTGCTCCATCAAGAAGATTGAAATACTGCTAGTTTCTTCAGAAAACTGCAATTTTCATCCTCATGCTAGTTAGCAGTAGCCATTATGGAATGGCACGTTGTGTTGAACAACAAAGGAGCTGATTAGCTGACACTGCCATTCCAAAATGGCTGCAGCAGCTACTGCTAGCTAGCATGAGGACGAAATGGGCCGTTTTCCAGGAAAACTGGCAGTATTTCAATCTTCTCGATGGAGCAGTGTGGATAAAGGTAAAATTTGGAGTACAGTGCCATATCCCATCCCTGCATTGAGGTACATTCATTTCCCAACACATATCTGCTGCCGGCTTCATGGCTTCTTAAAGTGGAACTGAAACGCTCAACATTGTTTCATGTTGATGTTAGGTAACCTTGTTGAACGTGATGTCATGAAAAATGCTTTTAGAACATAATATGTTTTTCGAGCACCTAGCACAAGCTTAGAAAGATGTGGCCGCAGCCATATTGAAACAATGTCATGGGAATGGTAGCGCATACTCATGGCTTTTTGTTCCAAGACTCTGATCAATAAGTGAAACTTAAAGCTAAAACGATCCATTTGAGATGGAAAAACAATCAAATACTAACAATGTTAACAATCCTGTATAGTCCGGTCAAATCCACTTGCATACCTTTCTGAGCTCATTCAGCTGTTGGCTACATTAGTGATTTTCACATGGCGAATCAACTGTTACCCGACATTAGTAAACTAGCTAAATGCATGATGTCCACAATAACAAAGCAGGTAGCTGGCATAGAATAAGCTTGTATAGTCCAGTCAAAAACACACTGGCACATGTTTTTGTGTTCATCTTATTGTGTTAACCGAAGTTAGCAAGCAACCTATCTAACAGCAAACAAGATTGGTAAGTTAACTGCATGGTAATGCCCACAATAATAGTCACTTTTGCAGGCAGCTCATGTACAATATGCATAAAACGGTATTCAATATGATTTGCAGTGAGGGACTTCAGATGTGGTCAAACCTAGAAGAGGCAAACTAGATAGTTGGGCTAGAAAAACGAGTATTCAGTCAATGCTAGCTAGCTAGGTGTCTGTTCTTAAAGAGTTAGGGTTGTTAAGTGTCCACTTCTATTAAATCAATTGCAGCTAGTTGTGAGACATACCAAATGATGCTGCCAATGTCCATAGTGAAATCCATAATCTGTAGTAAAATCCTGCACTGTAGCAAGCTGTTCTGCTAACATCACTAGCTAGCAAAATATCCATCAATGTCAGATGAGCTAGCCATGGTTTTGGACTAGCTGATAGCCCACCTTGCACTTTACATTTTTTAGTCAATTTATAATTCATGCCATGTTACCTGACAAGATAGCTTTCTAAAAAGGCACTTTCATATTTTTGTATTGCAGTCAAACTGAAAACATTCTTAATGAGACTACTAATATGCATTGTAATCTGGGCTTCCTATCAGACCAAGCATTCAAGTGATGTCATTGATGACAGGTAGCTTAGTGGTTAAGAGTGTTGTGCCAGTAACCGAAAGGTTGCAGGTTCTAATCCCCGAGCCGGTGAAAAATCTGTCGATGTGCCCTTGAGCAAGGCACTTAACCCTAATTGCTCCTGTAAATCGCTCTTGATAAGAGCGTATGCTAAATGACTAAAAAATAAAATAAAATTGACAGGTTATCAAGATGGCGGCACAAAGTAGTCATATGAGGCCATTTTTAAACGCTTTTCAGCGGGGACATGCTTTTTATCACATTTGGTTATCAAAATCACCTTAACTTACTAAAATGTTTCAGTTCATCTTTAAAGTAACCATGATTGCGTTCCGACCCCAGTGCAGCTCGGTGTAAACAAGGGTAATGGTAGGGTCGGTATCTTCTGGCTAGGGGACCTAGCTAAAGTATGAAACACTTTCCAAGAGGAAGTACCACAGAGTTTCTAAACCCAGAGGCGCAACATACCGAGACTTCCGGGAACGCTTGCCAAACAGACCAAGCAGACAAGGCCAGAGTTTGGGGTTTGAGAAATCAATGAGAGAAATGAAAAAATCCTCCTTAGTTGTTAATTTTCTCGAAATCTAAAGGCACAACCTAGATCCAAGCCAATGTCTTAAGTAGTTGTCAAAGTCGCGTCAATTCAAATCTGGTATTAGGAACAAAAGAGGTCAACACGACTTCTAAGATATACTAGTTATTTTAATTAATGCAAAAACCTTCAATGGTAAATATGATGTTTCGTATATACGGGCTCTTTGAAATACCTCGCAGGGCACTTCAGAGAACTAAAACATTGTTTCAGATTCAATACTCAAATACTCTGACAGAGAGAATTTCCCACTTCTCTGCTGGCCAATTAGAGTAAAGACTTGAGCGTGGTTTAAACTTACTCAGCCAATCCGTTGATGCATCTCTGTTACCAGGCATATGTCCATATCATAACAACCTGTCATAGTGAGAAGAGCCAGCTCCCTTAGACACCATTCCTACGTCCAAGGAAGGTTCACAGATCACAAAGAACCAGTATATTCCAGCATCTGGAGACACAAATCCTTATCTCCCTTTACCCCCTAAAACAGCTCTTCACATCAATCACAGCTTGCCAGGTGTCACAACCTACATTAGCCCAGTCAAGAATGCATTCTTTCTAAGTTAGTCATCCCATCAATCCAATTATTAGAAAATAGAACCCAACAATCCCTCTTTTGACACCCTCTAGGGTGTCACTCATTAAAATACAATACAAACAAAAATAATCACACTTTTATTAATAGGCCATAATGATACAAAAAAATTAAAACCCTCAGTCCATCTACACCCAACTTGCAAATTGTTACCAGCCATCAAAGAACTTCAAACCATATAACACAGGATTAATAGAACACAAAACATAAAACTATTAACACATAAAACACAAACAGAGAAGTACATTTTGGCCCCCTTTAGACACCCTCTAGTGTCACTCCACCAAGCCTGGTAGGTCATATCCTTAATTCCTTAGGTCGGAGTCCAGGATTGGGCCGTATCTCACCATCTGTTGGGAAACCACCTTCCCCATCTCCTTTCTCACCACCACCTCAGACACAGGAAAGGATAAAGACAACCATCCACAAAGAACAAGTAAAGCTACCCATAGAAGCTATAACTTCAAAAACCAGAATAGTTACAACAATAGTTTTCCATCCACCAAATATGTTATCAAACCAACCATTTATGGAGCTATCAATACCAGAGTTCTCAGCCAGTTCGTTCGTCAGCGTGGTTACTCCCTTGAAGCTCTTTTGTCACGGACCCGTCCGGTGCTATATTGTTTGAGGATGAAAATACAGCACATATATCCACACAGAACACACAAACTCCGCCTCCGCTCAGCAAAAGCATATCTAAAGCTATTCTATTCTGCCATGTCATTAAGCTAGTTGCCGCTGTCTGCTCATCTAATCCCTTTAATGCATCAACGAGTGTGTGTTTATAAATCTTTGCTGGTTTATAGTAATCTATATTCATCCAATCTACGTTTTTATTAATTGTTGACCACCAAAAAATACTTGATTCAAACCCACTGCATTCTGATTCCTATCTTTGAATTGTTCTGGAACCCCTCGAGGTACTCCTATCCCATGAAAGGATCCTTTCATCAAAGGATCCCGGGAGGAGTCCTACTTTCTAATACGTGACACTCACCAGTCTCTTGACACGTTTTGATTATTTGCGTATGTAGGTGAATTCATTCGTGTCCTCTGTAGCTCAGCTGGTAGAGCACGGCGCTTGTAACGCCAGGTAGTGGGTTCGATACCCGGGACCACCCATACACAAACATGTATGCACGCATGACTGTAAGTCGCTTTGGATAAAAGCGTCTGCTAAATGGCATATTATTATATTATTATAATTCACAATCAGTTATCACCACACAACCATCAGATGTCAGCACGGGCCTGGTTTTAGTTCCTAAATCCTCTGGCTGCACAACGAGGAGAGATTAGTCATGGTCTTCTTTTAGTTGTGACATTCTCTGTGGTAGGAGCAGAGCTAAAAGATGCCCTACCTCTGTATCCTATCTTACTAGTCCTAGAAAAACAATTAATCCCTGAGGACTTTCAAACGTAGGCAACCTAGGTCGGAATGACTTTGTTATCGGGGGATACAGATAGTTCAAGTTACTACAAGACTCTTTCACCACATTCCCAGGTGGCTTGCATGGAGGATAAACCTGTTTTGCGTACTTCAGACCTTTCAGACAGTACCTACCCTTCTATGGGTTGCACTGCCATTTCTGGTAATTCCCTACTTTCACAATACTACACCTGTCCTCAAACTGTGTATGGAGATTTGTACATACACTACCCCCCCCCCCCCCCCCCCCCCCCCCCCGCTCTCGGTATGAGCAACTACATAGTCCCAGGATTGTACATGGTGACATACATATTTTGTGATATTCCTCCCCTAAAGTCCCTGTACTTTCCCCTTTCCCTACGTCTAGCTCTGTCTCCTATGCCTTCGGTAGACTGTGCTCAGGTATTATTTTATCAACTTGTTTTAGGTTAACTTACTACTTGCTGGCTGATCCGTAGGGTTGGATTGTGTTCGGCATATGGCCCCCACAATCAGACAGCTACCTACCAGCATTGAGAACCTGTGAGATCCCCACCCTCATGTCCGCGGTCATCTGCATGTCAGTACGCCAACGCCACTTGCGTCACCTTCTACCGTATCACACACAGGTATGATCAGACAGGGTAAGGGAATCTTCAATAACTCTGTGTTTGTTCATCAGTTTTAACTGGGTTTACCTTTTTTCATTTGTGTGACAAAATGCACCCACATGTGGATCTTATACGGACTTGATAGGGCCCTTCCCAACAGCCTGGCTTCAGGTTTTTCTCTTTTTAAGGACTAGGATCCACACCCAGTCTCCTGGTGATATAGAGTGGGTCGACCTTCTTCCTTTAGTTTCACCTGGGGGGCACAAAACCTCTGACATCCAGGTTGTGGTTAATCAACTATCTTTCACACATCCATGTTGAGCTCTCAATTTCTATTGTTGTGTTTTTTTCTTTTTTAGTATTTTTTTTTAAAAAATCCCCTAAATCATTTTTTTTAATCCTATCACGATCACTCCCCCTTTTTGACACATGCTTTGCCATTTTGTCAATATTACCACCTTTCTAAACCATCCCTTAGTAAATTTTATCATCCAAGATTGCCATGCCTTTCATTTTTGAGATTGGTCTTTTGCTTCTATTATTGCTTCCTCCCCACTTTCCTTTGTCTTTTTGCAGCTTGTACATTCTAACTTCGCCTTTCATATACTCGAAGTTCAGAATCAATTATTTAATCCAATCTAATCATCGCTATATCTTGTAAAACACTCATGTTTATGTTCCAAATCTCTGTTCTACCCAGGCTCATCCCGGCTTGTAACTGAAGACTGGATTGTCTTTGGACATATGGGACAAGCGGTATTCTATTTTTTAGTGTCGTCTGCTAGTCTCTCTGTATCTAGCAACAACGAATCAAATCGCTATGTTGCATGATTATACCCAGTTATATTAATAGCCCACCAAAACCACCTCATCATCTTTAAATCACTACCAGTGTCATATCCCTCTTCACTCTCCAACTCCACCATTTGGATAACATCCGGATGTATATATGCCTCCTTATATTCCAAATTACTTTACCATGGGCTACCATTGCCTTCCCATAGATAAGATCAATTACTTTACCCGTATGCAGTACATAATGGAGTACCCAAGCTTTACAGCAGTTTATCATTACCAAAAAGCTCATCATTTGTTTTTTGTTAACGGGTTTTTGGCGCTAAAACTCAAATATGCAGTTTTCCTGTATGAGTTTTTTCCTTCCCCCCTCCGGGAGTTAAAAGTGTGTCCTGGGAAAATTTGGACCTGGGGGCCTGCCAAAGTTGAGTTTTTTTTTTGCCACTTTGTGTCCCTGTTCTCCCAAAAGGGTTTTAAAAGGGATTGTATCCCTCTTAAACCCCTCCTGATGGGATTACCAATAAATTTTCATCTCCCTAATCTACATTTGGCTTCCTTCCCTAGGTTAAAAATTTTCCCCAAATTCTTATTTTATAGCCGGGGCTAAGTTTGGGTAAACTTTCCAGTAGCCTTGAGGCTCCTACTGAAGTTTTTTTCCCTTTCCCTAAAAAGTAAACCCAAACCACCCCTGCATCCGGATTAACGGGGATCTAAAAAAAGGCCTTAAAGCAAAAATCTTCACTGTAAAATAGTATTCCCTTTTGGTTTAAATTGGTTCAGAAATGTATGGGGAAATCGGGTCCACATGGAACTCTGGGAAATTTATATTTCTTTTTAAACCCTAACTTAAGCCCATGACCATCCCCCCTTTCGGCGCTAGGTGCCCGCCTTTTTTAACAAAAAATACGGGGAGATTTGAAATTTGTCCCTTTCACTCCAAAATTTTTCCCCCCTTCCCTTTAAGAAAATGCTCAAATGTAGGGGGTTATCCCTTTTTTATTGCTTTTTTTTCTAGTAAAATTTTTTTTGGTATGGTCTATTTTTCGGATCGGGGAAATTCCTTACATTTACTTTATCATTTAGCAAACCTCTTATCCAAGCGACTTACAAATTGGTGCATTCACCCCCTATAGCCAGTGGGAAAACCCCTTTTAAAATTTGTTTTTTTTTTTTTTTGGGGGTTGGGGTTTTTTTTTGGGGGGGGGGGGCCCGGGGGGGTTTAAAGGGAAAAAATTTTTTACCAAAAAACCCGGGTTTAACCAAAAAAAAGGTTGGGTTTTAAAATTCTAAAAAGGGGGTTTGGGGAGTGCCTCGGCTGTTTTGGCCCCCGGAGGGAAAATTTGTTCCACCAAAATTGGGGTCCCAAACCCAACAGTTTTAAAAAGGGCTGAGCTAAAAATATCCCCCCCCTCAGAAAAGGGAGATCGCCGATTATAAACGCTTTCCCCTTTGGGGTTAGGCGGAAAAGCTAAGGAAACCAAAGGGCCTTCCCTTTCAAAAGCTCCTTTAAGGGGCCAAAGGAAAGGGGGTTTTGGTAAGGGATGGATTTTGTAACGGGGGCCCAGGGGGAGGTGGTTAGGGTATAAAACCCTTTGGGAATTAACCCGACGGTGGGGCATTTTTTAAATTTTTAAAAGGGGTTTTAATTAACAGCAACCCAACCCGGAAGGGGGAAGTTAAACCCCCAAAAACTAATCCCAATTCCCTGTGAAAAAAGGAAACCTGTCCGCCCCCCTTGTTTTAAAAAGGCGGGCCGGTTACCCCTTTTGAATTTTTTGTATCCCCTAACCCTTTGGGGGGGTTTTCCATTTGTTTGCAAACCATGTTGCCCGGGTACGTAGGCTTTTTGGGGGGGACAAGGGGTTTTTTCCCTGTTAAAGTTCTGGCGCCAGCCTTTCCCCCCGAAAACAACCCTTTCTTCCCGGGTTTTCAAACCCTTGGGGGGGATTTTCTTTCCTACGATAAGGGTCTCCCAAAAAAGCAGAATCCAACCCCCCCCCCCAAAAATAAAAAAAAAAATTTTTGGGTTTTTATCAAAAGCCGGGGCGGGGTTAGGAAGGGCCCAAATTGAATCTGCCCTTGCTTTTTTTGGGGGGAAAAAGGGGGGAAGGGCCCCCTTGAACAAAAGCCCTTTTGGGGGAAAACAGGGTTAGAGCAAGTTGCAAAACGTTTCCCAGAAAGTTGGTATTACCGTCATAAAATAAGGGGCCCTTTTCGTCGCCCCCAGCTCGGGGGGTAGAGGGTCGATGTTTCCGTTAAAGGCACGACGGTCTGGAGCCTTTACAGGGGAGGGGTTTTTTGGGCAGTGGTGGTGGAAAGGAAAATTTGGGAATTGGTTAAAGGCCAGCCAAAAGGACGGTTTTGGGGTTCGGGCCTTTTCTGGAGAGTTGAAGGGTTTTTAAAAGGACGGAAACCCCCCAAAAGATTTTTGGGGAAAAAAAGGGAAAAAGATCCCGGTCCTGATTGGACCCTTTTGGGTTCCGGTGTTAAAGGGGTCAACTCTCCCTTTTGAAAAGGGGGGGCCCAGGGCCAAGGTAAAGGGGAAAAGTTGAATCGGGAAAGGGAAGGAAAAACCCCCGAAGGGTTTGGGGGAAGAAAAGGGGGGGTTAAAAAAGCCAAAGGGTTCATAAAAAAAACGAAAAAGAAATCTGGGAAAAAAGGGGAAAAAAGGATTTTAAAAAACCTGGGTGGGGCTTTGGAAAGGCGGGAACCCTTTCCCGCCTTAAAAAGGGGCAGTCGCCCTTTTTTCCTTTTTAAAAGTTGGGTTGGGAAGTAAATCCACAAGGATTAGGGGGGGGGGGGGGGGGGGGGGGGGGGGGGGGGGGTTTAAAGGGGGGGGGGGGTTGGGGGGGATTTTCAGCGTGGGGAAATGTGGCAAAGGGGCCCAGGGTTTTTAAGAGCAATGTTTTGGTTTAAAAAAGGGAAAGGGCCCTTTAGAAAAAAACCCCGTAAAAAAAATTTGTAAAAAAAAAGGGTTGGGAAAAGTTGCCAGGTCCAGGGGGGAGCCCACCGGGCTCGGTGGGAGCTCCGGTGACCCGCTGGAGTCCCAAACCGAGGGGGGGGGGGAAGGAGGTGGGGAGGTTAGGAAAAAGGGGAGCAAAGGTCAGAAAGGGGGAAGAGGAGGGTTAAGCAGTCGAGATTGGGGGAAAGGGAAAAGAGCAGATTTGAAGAATTAAATTGATGGGGGGCAAAAAGGTTTTTGGGAAGAGAAGCGGGGTTTGGGCGGCGGCCGTAAATTTTGGGGGGGCAAAAAAGGGGGGTAGGGGTTGAGGGACAAGGGGAAAAAAAATTTTGGGGTTTTTGGAGAAGGGGGGGATTCCCCTTTGGAAGAGGAAGGGAAACTTTAGAAAGGTTCAAGGTATTGCCCGGGGGTTTAGTTAGGGGGGGGGAAGGGGGTAAAAGGGGAGGTTGAAAAAAAGGACGGGAAAAAGGGGGTAAAAGGGGCGGGGGGGGTTTTTGGGGAAATCCCCCAAAACCCTGGGGAGGGGGGGGGAACCTAAAAGGAAAGGGGGGCATTATAAAAGGAAAAGGGGTTCATTATCCCTTAAAAAAGGGAAACGGGGGATGTTGCAAGGTTTTAAAAAGTTTTGGGCTAAGGAGGGAAGGGGTTTGGGGGGGGGGGGGCGGGGGGGAGGGGGGGGAAAATTAGAAAACAGATGAGGTTTCCTGGGGCCAAAAACCCTTCCCTTTTCCGGGGTGGGGAAAAGGTCAGAGGGGGCATTTGGGAAAATTTTTAGTGGTAATAATTTTTCCCTTTCAGCGCCGGGAAGTGGGGAGGGAGGAGTGGCCGGGGAAAATTTATTTTGTTGGCGGGAAAAGGGAGTTTTCCCTTTTCCCCCTAGCTGCCCATTTTGTTCTGAGGGCCCCCCAAATTAGTACCAAGCCATTTGGGGGCTTTTGGGAAAAAGGGAAGGGGGGGGAAAAACCGGAACCTTTCGGGGAATGGGCCCGGGGAGTAAAGGATGGCAAAAAGGGAGGAGAGGAAATGAAATGAACAACTCGGGGGGAGAGGGGGCAAGGGTTACCAAAAAATATTTTAATTACCTGGGCTAAAATTGTTTATAAACCCCCCAAAAAATTCCCCCATTTTTTTAAAATTTGTTTTTCTCCCTTCTTTTTGGTCCTCCTTCTTTTTTTATATCCCCAAGTTCCCACGCCCCTCCCATTTTTTTTCCAAAAATTTCCAATTTTTAAACCCTTTTCAGTTTTTAGTTTCGTTTTTGTTCTTTCATAAACCCTAAAAACCGGGTTTTAGAAAAATTTGTATTTCCTCCTTGTGAGTAGGGTGAAGGGGGCGGGCCCCTTTTTGAAAAAGGGCGTCGGGGAAAGGGGGGGTCGGTGGTAAAAGGATTTGGGGGTTTTGGGTCCCCTTCCAAGCTGTGAGGGGTGAGGCCACCCCTTCGTGTAAAGGCCCCCAATCCAAGGGCCTCAATCTCTTTAAAAATCCCAAAAACCCCCGGGGGGGCCAAAAAACCCCAAAATTTTAAAACTTTTGGGGCTTAATTTGGAAACCCCGGGGAATTTTAAATAGAAATTTTAAAACCCCTTTTGGGTTTTTTTAATGGGAAAAAATTATTAATATCCCAAAACGTTAAGTTGGGGATTTGGTTGAAAAAACCCCCACCTGAAGGATCGCTGTTTTGGGGGGTTTTTGGGGAAAAACTTGGCAGACAGGAAAAGACCAGAAAAAAGTAGCATTTTTTGGGTTCAATGGTTTAAGCCTTTTTTTAATAGGAAAAAACATGAAGGTGGGGGGTTAGCTGGCTTATTTACAGTCCCCTTTTTTGGGGGCAGAAACAACTTCCCCAAAAGGGCTGTTTAAAGACCTAACCCAGGTGTGTGGTGTTTCCCCCGGGCCGCCCAAAAATAGAAAATTTCCCCTTCATAAATAAATACCTTACAATATCTAACAAACAATACCTCCCCCCCCTACAATCAAAATACAGGGTTTAAAGCTTTACTCAACCCAATAAGAACCCAAATTTAAACCTCCTGCTAAAAGAAAACAAAACCCTAAACCCGGGCCTGATCAAATTTTTTACCCTTTGAAACACTTGTACTGGGCTCCCCCCCTTATTTAGTCTACATCTGTTTCCTTGTGCCATAATTTGAAGGGAAAATTGCTGCTCCCTCAGCCTCCTTTTCCTAGTTAAAAAAATCTCTTTCCCTTTCCCACCGTTAAAATTTTCTCCAGGGGGGACCCTGGGCGGGGTTTTTTACTCTCCAATTCAACTTTTTTTTCTAATTCTCCCAGTGGGTGGCCATACTGAACCCCCATTTGGGTGTTTCGCCAGCCCCAGAAATTTTTTTCCCCCCTTTTTTAAACCCCTTTCCCCTAGTGTAACCCTTTCCTCTTATTACTGCAGCTTATTCCTTAATTTAGGTTCAAAATATCCCCCAACCAAACCCGGGTTCCTCCCTAAAACATAGTAAACACCAAACCCATGGGCTGTTAAAAAAACCCCCCTTTAAAACCCAAAAATAAAAACCCCCTTTAAAACATCACGGGGTGTGTTTTAAAAAAAATTTTATATTTGAAAAACCCAATAAAAAATAACAATCAGGATAGTTAGGCTAAATTTAAATTTTGGGTTTCCCCTTTTTGGACCAAAATACTGCCTCCTGAGAGGCTTCTCTTTCCCCCCTGGCCCATAACCCACAAAGGGGATAAAAACAAAAACACACAACCAACACCCCGTCTCAACCCTTTAAACCAAAATTGCTTTAAATCAATCCAACTCCTCAAAACCAATCCAAAAAACCCAATTTAAAAACTCCTCGGAAATACAATGATTATTTTAATTGTTTAAACCCAAACCCCGGCTAAAATTTTAAATCTAAACTAAAATTTGATCCATTTCAATTATTTTTTCAAACCCCCTAGGAAAATCTGTCCCCCCCCTTCTATTGTTCCTGCCCCCCACTTTTTCCCCCAAATCCAAACCCCACAGGCGGGCGCTTTTTCCCCCAAACACAACAGCCAATGCATACTTGCATCCTAAAACCCCCAAAAATTATCGTTTTTAAAATTGTCCACTTTTTGTATTTTTTTCCCCCCTAACCCAAATTTCATTTCCCTATTCAAATTTTTTTTAACTGTTCTCTCTGATTAGGCCCTAAATTAAAAAAACAAATACCCTTTCTAAACGTTTATCAGCATACGCTTTTTTTTACATTCCTACCATTGAACTTGTCCCCGTCCTCTTTCTCTCCCCCCCCGTTTTCCTGTCCTTCCCCACATTTTGGGGGGGCGGGGGGAAACTTTCCCTACAATCTTCCTTCTTAGGGAAAAAATGTCATTCGTACTTTTAACATATTTTTATAATCCATCCTAGAATACCACTAAAGTTTCTTATGCAACTTTAATAACCCCGGGAAAAACTCTTCTCTCTCCACCCATTCCCCCCTTTGAATAATTTAGTTTTTTCTATTTTTAAACCCCCAAAAAACCTACAAAAAGTCCATTCAACATTACCAAACCAAATACTCCCCCGTAAACCCCTTTAATCAACACATCCCGCAGGGGAATTTTTCACTCATAAAAGCGATTTTTTACTCCAGGGCCTTTTAAAAGATAAATTTTTCCCCCAATATTAAACCCTTTAAAAGCCCATTTACCCCCTACACAAAAAGAAGTTCCCCCACTGTACTACTTAGCTCTACCATATAATTGTTTTAATTTTAAAAATCTATTTCTTTTACTATTTTACATTCTCTAAAACAACATTTTTTTATGTTCGTTTTTTTTTCCACCCCTCATAAATTTTCCAAAAACGCCACAATTCCCTTTAAAACCCTATGGGGCGGCAGGGAGTTTAGTGACCAATACGCCGGCCAAAAAAACCGAGAGGTCGCCGGGTTTAAACCCCCGGGCCCACCAGGCGAAAAACTGCCGATGTCCCTCGAACCCCGGCACTCAACCCAAAATTTCTCCCCTAAAACCCCTCTAGAAAAAAAGCGTCTGCCAAATTACCAAAAAAAGCAAATGTAAACAAATTTTCTACTTTTTCCCCTGACCCCACGCTGGGGTTCGGGTTTAGCAAGTTTAGAACTCTTTCCCCTCAGAAACCCCTTCCCTCCCCAATAATCACCCCCTGGTGTTCCCACCAATTCCCTTTTTTTATGGGTCCAAAAGCCACACTTTCGCCTCTCCACCCCTTCCCCCCGCAACTCTTACTTTTTTTCTTGTCCCAGGGGGGGGGAAAAGGCTTTTTGGGGACTGTGAGGGGCGTTTCTCGTTTTAGCGCTTTCCAAAATTTTTGCCTTATTCAAATTAAATTTAAATCTATTTATTTAAAAACAATAATTTTCCCCCTAATTTTGTTTTAAAATTGGTGGCACGTTTAAATTTTTAAACGATAAAACCCAATTATTTCAGTCTAAATTTGGTTTTAAAACCCGTATTTTCAGGGTCCCAAATCAAAAATTCTCAAATAATCAAAAAAAAAAGCCTCAACCCCAAACACCTATAACCCAAAATTTTGCTAGGCTAACCCAAACGGCACAGTTCAAAAATATCAAACTCAAAACCCTTTTTAGTTTTTAGTCCCACACAATTCATCACTTTTGCTTTTTGTTCCCAAATTTTTTTTAAAAAGGGTTATATTGGTTTTAAACAAACCCCAAATCCAAAATTTTTCCCAAAATTTTAAAAAAGTTTTGGGAAATAACCCGGCAAACTTTTGGGTTCCCAATTTTTTTCCATCAAAGGGATACAGGTTTAAAACCCCACACCTCTCATGCATCCCCCCAACCCCCACTGTCTAAATTTTTTTAGTAAACCCCCTATGGGTGTCTTTTGGGTTTAAAGTTTGCCATTTAAAAAAAAAATTAAAATTTCCTTTTTAAATTGGGAAATTTTCATTTTTTTACTGTTTTTAAAAAATTTCCCTTTTTATTCACAGCCAAAAATGGTAAAACAGTTTAAAAGGGGTTTTACAGTTTCACACAGCAAAAAAAGTACACGTTTTTTGCACTCCTCCCCAAAACACAGTCATAAACCTATCACACAATAAAATTATGTCACACAGTCATAAATGCCCCCCCTAACCCCCCACACAATCATTTGGGCACCCCAGCCTCCTTTTTATTTTTTGGGGAAAAGTCCCCCTCTACTATCTTTAAAAAAAACTCGCTGAACCTAGCCATATCCTCGAAGTTTTTTGGGACCCTTTCCAGTCGCTAGTTTTTTAATCTAAAATTTTTTCCCAAAACCCACCGTATCTCAGTTTTCGGGCCTTGCCCGGGGTAAATTTTTCAAACCTTTGTCTCTGTCGTAGTTTCGAACCCTTCCGGGGGGTAAGGGAATTTCTTAAATCATTTTTCCCTATATCTAAAATTTTCCCCAACCCCAGCCCCTATCCCGTAGTTACGGACCTTCCATTTTAAAATTTTTTCGAACCTTAGTCGTTTCTGTCGGGGTTTTTGAACCTTGCCGATAGCAATTACTTTAAAACAAATTTTTCCCTATATCTCCGAACCTTACCGTATCCTCGTAGTTTAAAGGCCCCTTTCCGTAAGTCAGTATTGTTCCTGAAACCCGGGCCCATCTCACGGAAACCCTTGGGCCGGGAGAAAACCCAAAACCCCCTCGTGGACCATGGTTTAAAAAATCACATTATCACAGGTTTCTGTCCCCAATATTTTTGCTTGTCTATCATAATAGGTTTTTTTAATTTTTTCAAATTACTCAGAAAAAGTTTTTTACAAAATTAATTTGAATAAAGCCCAAAGTGCAGAAGGTTTTTTTTTGGGTTTTTTTTTTTTTTTAACAATAGGTTCTGCTTCCTTTTTAGAAGCCCCGGGGAGGGTTTTTGAAACACCGGGTTTGATGAAGAGGTGACCAAATGTGCCGGACATTACCCAGCGAAATCCCCCCTTTTAACCCCAAACACTCGGGGGGGCACCAAATTGTCAAAAATCGCGTCAATTTAAATCTGGTATTAGGAACAAAAGAAAGGGGCAAAAAAAGACTTCTAAATATACTAGTTATTTAATTTTAAAGCAAAAACCTTCAATGGTAAAAAATGATGTTTCGGATATACGGGCTCTTTGAAATACCTCGCAGGGCACTTCAAGGAAATAAAAAAATTGTTTCAAATTTAATACTCCTACTCTACAGAGAGAAATTTTCCCCCTTCTCTCTGGCCAATTAAAATAAAGACTTGAGCGTGGTTTTAAAATTTCTCAGCCAATCCTTTAAAGCATCTCTGTTACCAGCATATGTCCATTCAAACAACCCCTTTCATAGTGAGAAGAGCCACCCCCCTTAGACACCTTCCTCTCCAAGGAAGGTTCACAATCCAAAGAACCAGTATTTCCCCAGCATCTGGAGACAAAAACCCCTTATCTCCCTTTCCCCCCAAAAAACAGCTCTTCACATAAATCACAGCTTGCCGTGTCAAAACCCTACATTACCCCAAATCAAGAATCATTCTTTCTAAGTTATTCACCCCTCAATCCAATTATTAGAAAAATAGAACCCAAAAGTGTTAACATGTTTTTATCCAACCCGGAAAAAGGCACATTTCATTTTTAGATTTGACGGTTTTGGCACGGACGACCCCTTAACCCATTATGTTTCTGGCATGAGTTTAGCTACCAACTCCCAGGAATTTCACTGTGATCGGGATTTTGAAGGAAACCCCCCAACCAGCCCCCAACTTGGGGGCAAAAAAAATCCCCTTGACCCCATTGTAAAAGAGCCAACTTTTTTTGTTTTACAGAAAATCCAAAAGCAAAAGCTGCTTTGTGTTCAATTACATGTAACCGGGCCCGGTTTTTTAAAAAAACGTGGAAAATTTGTACAATATTTTTTAAAGATGCATCTTTTTTTCCCACAAGGCCTAAGATGAAATCGTTTCCCCAAAAAACCCAACGAAAGAACGTTCGCTAAAAGCATCGTTGGGGCTGTTTCGATACTGATCAATTGAAAGAAAAGGCGCGCTGCTCTTGATCAGCTTTTTCCCTTTAAAAACTTACCTTAACATTATAATTTTTACCAAAACTGACGATTGGATCAGCTCCTAGAGAATATTACGCCTACCTGCAAAAATTTGGGATTTTTTTATCTTTTTCCCAAAGAAAATACCCCAAATCACCATTTGTTTTTTTCAAATTGCAAAGCTTTGGGAACATTGTTTTGTATCAACTTTGTTGTGAAATTTGATTTCGAGAGCCATATAAAACCCATATGATTCTTTGTTTTTGAAGATCTTCTGTGTATAAAATGACGCAGGAAGGCAAAAAAAAAACTTAAAGACCACTTAGCTGTTCTCAAGTGGTCTGAAGCGGGTGTTAGATTACAGGTTTTCAAATGCAACGTTTTAAAACGATGGTTTTTGGAAAAAACTTGGAGTTTTAATGGGTCCTACGAAGGTTCTAACGAACTTAGCCTTAAGATGCTTTTGGGAAAGCGGGCCCTGGTTGGTAGTTAGCTAGCACTCACTCCCGGGCTAACGTTAGCGCGTCATGAAAAAAGGGGGTGAGGAAGCCCTCAATATTACGTTTTTTATAAGTAGTGAGAACGCTTTGGGGGCAGGCAATGTTGAAAGTCTTTAAACATGTTTTTGGGGGTATGTACTGTCTTTGTATGGCATTGGCAGAGTATAGATGCGGTAAAGAGCAGTGTTGCAAAAATACTTAAAATGAAAATCTTTAATGTACACTTAGTTTTTTTTGGGGTATCGTACTTTACATTTCATTTTTTCTTTTATAACTTTTACTCCACAATTCCTAAAAAAATAGAACTTTTTACTCGTTCATTAGAAGTTTAGGCAGGACACAAATGGTCCCAATGTATGCACCCACAGTACCATCAAAAAGTGGTACCACCTACTCTTCCAGGGTTTTTCAAT